>CM023481.1:209242415-209527143 GCA_013339685.2 Hyalomma asiaticum
TCTTCTCGGCTTGAGGCTTGCAGGCAGGGCTTGTCAGCTGGCTCGTGGAGCAGCGTCGGTTCACGTCTTCTTGCTTCTTCTCGCTGAGTCACACACGACTACGGTCGTTACGACTGCTCTCCTCGGCCTGCGGTAGACTCCTTACATTGCCTTGGAAATCCGTTATCGAAGGTTCGGTGCGGCCCGCGTGATAAAAGCACGCGAAAGGTTTAGGAACCTTCTTGCCTTTTTTCGGTCTTTCGCCGCTTGGCCGGCGCCTCTTTCTTCCTCTCGAGGCGCGAGGAGCTTCGGAATGTACTCTCTGCCCCCTCTCTCTCTCCCTCTGTTACTCTCTCTCTCCCTCTCCCTCTGTTACTATAAGGGTCTCCCCTTTTGGAGATTCAGCCAGTTGCGACGTGGCCTTGGGCGCCTCTTCCGTGCGCGCCGCTTTCTTCTTGTTTTTTTTTTTTTTTTTTTTGCTTTCCCTGCAGCTCGACGCCGGGTTTCTCGACGAAATGGGCACTATTTTGTGACAGGCGGAATGCGTGAAGATTGCTGCATGTCACATGGTTTCTGACCACCTTTGGTATCGGCTCACAGTTTTTCCGCGCGAACACCATGAAATCTCGGATCCTGGCCATCCTGACCATACACAGCTACGCAGAAAAAAACTCCGGTGGTCCCACGCATTGTGGAAATCCGTCACACGAAGCATTGACTGAGTTCCACGTTTTCTGGCTTTGAGGAAATCGCGACTGCTGGGTGTATGTATGTATACTGTGTGGGTGCGCGCGTAACATATGCTTAATAGGCGAGCCATGGTGGCTACAGGATAGCCCGCGGTACGACGTAACGTCGGAGTGTACTTGTACGCGAGTCTGAAATAGGCTACGCAGGCTACACCGCACGAAAGCCGCGACTCATGCAACCACAAAACATTAGTTATGCTCTTCGGTGCATGCAACTTGGTTTCGGCAGCCCAGTGGACCGGGGTTCCGGATTCAGTGGCCACAAAAGTGCATGAAACACTCAGAATTGGATGAATTCAACCCTCGACGTATTCATTGTATCGTCAATTTGCTTCAATGTGGGGCGTACTGCTGCAAACAATTCTATTCTGTGATAGCATTACCACGTTTCGACGGGTACGCTTCGCGAGTGACGCCGAAAATATTATTTTCTTTGGCATTGTAGTCAACATTACCAATAACAAACTGCACCCGCGTTTCAAATCTCACTTCTGATAAGTTTTATGGCAAAAAATAAAGGACGACAACCTTCAGAATGAATGTAAATTTAGTTACGTTCTAAGTACGAATGATTACTGTATAACGAACATTTCAGCATATAACCGCGTTCGCTTTGTTGATATACGACACAGAGTGCCACGCACATTATGTGTGAAGATCTGGCGCATTTCTGACATTCCATAATTGGCGCCCGAAAGGAATATACAGGCGTTACACGTTCTGCACGACTTTCAACAGATGTAACCAAATAAATAGCCATATACATCAAAACCTATGCACACACAAACAGTTTACGCTAACATTCACAGTGTATCACCAGCATTTTGGTGAATGCTTACCCACTGTTAGTGTGACAAGAGAACATACCATGACGTCAAGGAACCAAAAGCAACAATAAAGGAGCACCTCCTGCACAAGTTTTTGGACCGCCACCCCCTCCCCCTTTTCACGCATATGTGTGTATGCGTTTTTAAATATTTCATCGGCAGTCATGCGGGGCAAATTACCAGATATGTGCACAAAACGTGCGCTTATCCCGGTGCGTGTATCTCGTGTATACTTGAAAAACATGGTGCATTAACAGCATGTTTTGCAAATATAAGTAATTATCGATGTCTACAGATGCTTAGAAGCTTAAGGAACTCATTTCATTCTTTTTCAACATCGTAGGAAACAAGCGTGCGTGCAGACGTTAGCTTATGCTTCGTCAAGTACCTTTGTTTAATTCGGACGATTTAGTGTTCCTCCACTTTAAAGCTCTATTGCGGAAAGTGACAAGGCAATCGATCAGCCAATCAGTAAGTGAATACCTGCACAAATACTTGCGTTCTTGCAAAGAACGTCGTTTTCTCGTGTAGAGAGAAATTGCTGAGTGTTCGTTCGTTCCACTCACTACTCTCACACGAATACTTCTGAAGCTGTCGCTGAGCGGGAGCTTTCTATTGAACGCGTCACTGGCCGTGTAACACATGCATTAAAAAAGGGCGCTCAGCAAGCGTGAAACCCAGACCACAAGAAGGCAGGTAGGGCGCGGAGGAGTCGCACGACCTAACATTTCAAAGAGGCGCGTTGCGGCAGACAAAATTTCAGAGCGTGATACATTGTACCGCCGTCAAGGCCTGTTCTCTTTCTCTCTCTCTCTCGCTTTATTGAAGAGGCGCTAATAAGGCATTCCATTTCATAACACAAGAGCAATAGGCACGTTCCTTTTTTACGACGATGGCATCTATCTAAAAACTAACCACGAAGTATGTTCTGATTAAGTGAAATAAACCTTGTCGTTTTTTTTTGTACAGGAGTGTTTTTAATTATTACTAGTTTTTACTAGTATTACTACTAATTTTAATACTAATTTTTAATTCATACCTAGTCGCGCTTCAGTCGTGATTCCCAGAACAATCCATGATTATGTCGCTGACAGTTCACTCTGAACCGCTTTTTACCCAAACCCAAACCTACGCGACCTTAAGAGCTGTCTTTGGGTTCACTCTATATACATCATGCAATTCATTTCCACAAATACTGGATTTTATGTATCGTGTACCGCTTATGTCTAAGGCTAACTAAGAGTGTCAGCTTAAATTGAGGACGACGTAGCGAACAATGGAACCGAAATTGGTAGGTGTAACATTAGTGGACAAGAAGAGAGCGGAGTGGGTTAAGGAACAAACGCGAACAAACGAGCGGAGTGGTTAAGCACATATTAAGAGAAATTAAGAGGAAGAAATGGACGGGGCCGGGCCATGTAATGTGAAGACAAGGCAAGCGTTGGTCATTAAGGGTAAGAGAGTGTATACCTTATGTTGAATTCCAATGGCAGATCCAGATCATGTTTTTCTGCTCTGTACGGAGCAGTTACATTCCAATGGCAGATTGGGAGCATGAATTTTGTATTCCAATGGCAGATTGGGAGCAGCCGCGGATTCCGGATCGCTCCGTGGAGCAACAATTCTTGCTCCGTCTAAATCGGCGGATTTGGCCGGAAGTCCGCGTGACGTCATTTGTGCGCCCGCTTCAGCCCGGCTCTCTTCCCGTCACGGCCGGCTGTTTAACAGCCGTGGTAGAGTGTACTAGTACACTCTAGCCGTGGGCCGCAGTGGACGACGGGAAAAGCACTTCCCGCCGTGCGCTCATGCTGTTTTTGGAGTCGGACGTACAGCACAAGTGTCGAATCCAGTGAGGATTCTTCGGACACAGAGAGCGAGTTTGAGGCTGCTGTGTACAAACGGGCATTCGACACGATTTTCCGCCTGCCTGCCAAAAGGCCTACAGTGATTGGCTTCGTCGAGGACGTCGTTCGTCGATATTCGGGCGATGAGGTACGGCACAACTCTGCAGTGCCTCTAGCGTGGAAAAAAGAACTTATCTGAAACAATGTTTTCCTCTAGTTCCGTAGGCACTTCCGTTTGTCGCGGCGTGTAGAAGAGCGGGATTTGCTACTCCACGTATACGTGACCGTCAAGCAGCCACGGTGGAGTGCCCGCAAAGTGTGCAGAAACTCATGTGCTGACTTTCATCTGGTTCCAGGCCGCTACCATCATACCGGCCTGGAAGAGCACCAGAACGTGCAACGCTCGCGCAACTACCGGAATAAACAAAGCGCACGGAATGCTGGGATCATCCGGGTCCCCTCTACGCTAGCGCCCTCTCGCTAGATTTCCGCGTACTAAGTGCTCCCGCGGGAGCGAGTGCCCTCCAATGGAAGATTTGACGAGAGCGATCTTGCTCGGAGCGGAGCGCTCCGTTCGCGATCCGGCTGAGCGCTCGCGATCTGCCATTGGAATTCAACATTAGAGAAGGCAAGCGTGCCAGTTGGCGGCGGAAAGTTAGGTGGGAAGATGAGATCAAGATTTTGGCGGGGATAAACTGGGCACAGTTAGCAAAGGACCGAGATAATTGAAGCTTGATAAGAGATGCCTTTGCCCTGCAGTGGGCGTATACTTGATGATGATGATGATGATGATGATGATAATCGCTTATGTCAGGACCTGTCAAGCATCTTTGTCACAACCTCCAGCCATGTTATGAAAATTCCGGTATATAGCGAGGTAATGCAACGATCACATTGGCTTTGCGTTGGGATTTTTTCATTTATTTCACGACGTCCATTCCATGCATGTCATGATGCTAATATCATGGCATATAATTGGTGTTAGTAACGATAAGCAAATTTCGGGATCTACCAAGTTAACGACACCGCCACGACAGCAATAAGATAGATAGATAGATAGATAGATAGATAGATAGATAGATAGATAGATAGATAGATAGATAGATAGATAGATAGATAGATAGATAGATAGATAGATAGATGCTGAATGCGAAAAACATACCCATGTGCGACTTGCGCGCAGGTTAAGTAACCACGCGTGGACAAAATAACCCCGGAGCCCTCTAGTGAGGGCCGTGCCTCCTGACCTTAAATCATAATGTGGTTCCGTCACACCATCAGTTATTATTAATTATGACCTCACTGGTCAAATTTGTGGTATTCAAAGCATCTGTGACTGGGCTCAAACAGGTCTGTCATGCGTCATCGTGCCTTCTGGCTTTAATGTTGATGACTCAGCTTTAAAGTAGTAGGTATCACACCTTTAAACATACCGATAAATAGCATTTCGCTAGAGCAGACAAGGTCTGACAAATACCTTGGAGTGATCTTTAGAACACATAAACAGCGTCTGCTCTAGATTAGCGTCTGGTTGCTATGGGTTATCATTAGCCCGTGAGTACTTAGACATCCCAGTTTTGCGACTGATGTATTTCGCTTTTATTGAAAGTCCCTTTAGATATTGTATCGACTTGTGGTGTTGGGCTTATAAAACTTTATTACATCTGATCTTTAAGCTCCAAAAATGTGAAATTAGGATTATGCCTCATTCTAGGTATTACGATCACACGGCCCCATTATTCCGCCAATATCACATATTACCTTTGGAATACTTGCGACAGCGCAGTATTTCAATATGCATTAATGAGATCTTTAGGTTCGACCACGAATTCAGCTCATCCATATCTTAGTCCTGCTTGCGTTGTACTAGAAATGTAAGAGCACCTCACTTTAACTTCGCGCCATGTAGTAATATGTATGAAGAACGCATGAAACAGTTCACAGGAATGAAAACGTCGAACAGACTCTCAACCGTAGTCATTACCTCCGCAAACTTCCCTAGCGCTGCGAAATATTATTTTCTATCGTTGTTAAAGCCTGAATAACTTATAAGAACGAATCTAGTTTTGTACTAGGTGAGGAATTACACTTTTTACTGCTAATTTTGTGCAGTTACTCTCACAGGATGGTGTTGTATCATTATGTAACAAAAACGTATTATTTCACTTGTTCAGTTCATTAAGCTCATATTTTGCGGTTTAATGACATGTGTTGTATACGAATTTAGTTTTACAGATATTTGTACTTTTTAGACATTCGAACTGTATGTTTTCCTGAACATGTCACTGTATTGTATCAATGTATCTGTACCGCTTACCTTGTTCTTAGGCACTCTCATGTATGTTGATTCTTGCCACACTTAGTTGTTTTCTGTTGATTGAGAAATGAACGTTGAGATTTTTTTTCGTCTTTTTTTGCAGAGTTATTACAGATGTAGTTGTTTTTTTTTTCTCTCTTCCTTGTTGTGCTAGAATTTCCTATGTACTCCTTTTTTCAGACCTTCAACTAGCCTTCGGCTACAGGCCCGACAAGTGTTTGTAATCTGTGTATATCTGTTATCAAATAAACAATTTTGCTTGGGGCCGATCAGTCTACTCTCAGCACTATACAAAACGTTCACAAAGGTTATCTCAAATAGAATAAGAGCAACACTTGAATTTAATCCACCAAGAGAGCAAGCAGTGTTCAAACAAGGATACTCCATAATAGACCATCTTCATGTGTTTAATCAAGTAATCGAGAAATCCGATAAATACAACAAACCCCTCTATATGGCTTTCATAGACTACGAAAAGGCTTTTCACTCGGTAGAGATAATAGCACTTCTGGAGGCATTGCAAGGTCAAGGAATATGTGATAGCTACGTAAATAATATAGCTAACATATATAAAGACTCTACAGCCACCCTCCTTCTGCGTAAGAAAAGCAGAAAAATCCCGATACAGAAAGGTGTCTCTCCACCATCTCTCCAGTGCTGTTCACTGCATGCTTGGAAGAAATCTTCAAAAGACTAGACTGGGACTGAACAGGGCTAAGGATTAACGGCGAACATTTGAGTAACTTACGCTTCGTCGACGACATGGTACTCTTCAGCAATGATGGCGACGAATTACAGAGGTTGAACTTAAGGCAGGACAGCGCTAAGGTAGGATCAAAGATGAACATGCAGAAAACAAAAGTAATGATAGGTGGCACAGTGAAAAACGTTCCTTCAAAATTGAAAACCAGACATTAGAAGTCGCACAAGAATACACATATCTAGGACAGCTACTGACAGGAGAACCTACTCATGCAAAAGAAATACACCGAAGTATGGGATGGCGCGCATACGGGAAACATTCCCAACTCATGAACGGAAACTTACCATTATCACTTAAGCGGAAGTTCAATAATTGCTATATTTGGCCAGTACTGACATACAGGGCAGAAAGTTGGAGAATTACAAAGAAGCTAGAAAGGAAGTTAACAACCAGACAGCGAGCTATGGAACGACAAATGATAGGAGGAGCGCCGAGTGGGTTAGGGAACCGACAGGGGTAGCCGACATAATAGTCGAAGTAAAGAAGAAAAAAAATGGACATGGGCAGGTCACGTGATGAGAAGGCTAGAAAACCTATGGACAGTTAGAACGACGGAATGGATACCAGGAGAGGGTAAGCGCAGCCGTGGACGTCAGAGAGTAAGATGGAGCGATGAAATTAAGAAATTTGCAGGCATCAAATGGAATTAGCTCGTAGAAGAGAGGAAAGGATGGCGAGCATTAGAAGAGGCCTTCGTCCTGCAGTGGACATAAGATGGGCTGATGATTATGATTATGATGATGAAACAAATTTGGTTTGGTTTGGTCTGTACTCCCAGAACGCGCACAGGTTTTTAGGTTGCGTTAGGACTATTATAAAAATATTGGTTGGCATTTCAGGAATATCTGATATATCATGGTCAGGCTTGAGCTGAAAAGGAACGTGTCTAACAGCTTTAACCGGCTAAGCCAAGTGACCGTGAGAAAGAAAACACAAGTACAAATTTCAATACAAGATAACGCAATGAAAAAGCTTCTACAAATCTTTAGTTTCCTCAAAAGCATGCCTACATACAGCAGTTTCGGGGAACACATGTGCTTTTCTGTGCTTAAGTGCTTCAAAAATAATGTGGCAGTAACTTTTCCTGGCCTAATGTACACCGCACTTGTGTGCAACGAGGTGGTTAGTAGGTGTTAACTGAAAACAACATTCAATGTGGCACAGACGCTAGTGCATGTTCGTATAGTAGGACTGACAACTGGATTATTGAGATACTAGAAATAAATATAACTTTGACTGCTTCCGAAAAGTTCTACCGTTGCTAAGTAGGCTGCAAAACACTAGAAACTGCAGGTGAGACCTAGCAACACCTGCTGCTTCTGATATTTCCCTTCCATTTACAGTCCTTTGATAGACTTGTGAAGCGTGCTTAGTACGATTGGTGAATTAACCGCGAAAACAGATCGCGCTTTCTATTCTTCTCTATCAGATTCGATTCTTATAAGTGCACGGAAGCTGCTCATCTCAACTATAGAATAAGCCGGCTTATGGGAGCGCCCTAGTTACACAGATTCCTACCTAAATGCTATTTAACATTTTCCATCGTCTCAGTGATGTTTCCGCCATCACTTTATCTGTGACAGCTGTCCGAGCGGGATTCACTGAAAACCCACTTCCGATAAAGAAGCCAGTTGCCGCGATTTGATCTCGCAGGCTTCCTTTTCTGTTAATAAGAAAGAATTCAATCGAAGTGCCAAAGTGTATAATTGGCTCTCCTTCTATACTGATAAGTTAACTCACGTTGGTTTTACAAGGTATTCTAGGAGCACACCTCCAGCTGAACCATATTTCAACATACTTAAGATAATGAAATACAAGAGTTTTGTCTAAGCACTGTTTTGCTAAATCATGAAGTTGCTAAACAGTATTCGATATTTAGCGTCATCTCAGGTGTCTGTCAACCATTTGTCAATCAAATTTATGTAGTAGATAAGACTACACTGCGGCTTCCACGACCTGACTATACCGCACACAGGTCACCGTCGCGGAAGTCATTCACCTCTCTTTCTCTGCCTCTCCAGCGGCCTCTTATATCTCTTTCAATTACTGCCCCTTTCCTGCCCATGAAATTCTGAGTCGAGGCATGTGACTTGAAATATCTACTTTTTCAACCAAATTGTTTGAACAAACCTCTTGCCTTTTAGCCTGTATCTGGCTCCATCAACTCGAGATACTCCAAAGCAGCAGTCATGCGTGAAGCTTTTCAATTGAAGGTTTACACGAATAACCCGTGTAGTTGGCAATCTTCGTAATGTGGACCTAGCGGACAATTCCAGGTTACGAAGAATACACACAAAATGAACTGTAATCTGACTT
The DNA here is from genome assembly GCA_013339685.2 of Hyalomma asiaticum. Classification (NCBI taxonomy): domain Eukaryota; kingdom Metazoa; phylum Arthropoda; class Arachnida; order Ixodida; family Ixodidae; genus Hyalomma; species Hyalomma asiaticum. The sequence continues at coordinate 209,251,211 of CM023481.1, forward strand.
ACAGCTCCGCCGTGAAAGCAAAAGAATTGAATAAAACGCGAAACGACCGCGGTCCTCTTTTCTCGCACAAATGAACACGGATTACTAAAGGAGAAACAATCTTAACCTCTGGCCCTGTTCTTCAAGCTAGTAGGAAGCAACAAACTCCAGATGTACGTGGTGGGACAGACCTCGGCAAAAAAAAAAAAAAAAATCCACAGCATATCCACGGAGTGAATGATGATGAGTGGGCGAAGCTCCGGAGGTTCATCGTAGATCGTGCCGAGTTCCGGATTAATTTAGTTAACGCGCACGCTACGAATCCTTATGGTTCAACTACGCACAAGTGAAATCTCCCACCGGCACTTCATTGCAAGTCAAGATCCAGTGCCTATATATATATATATATATATATATATATATATATATATATATATATATATATATATATATATATATATATGGGTGGCCGGTGAACGGTTCTCCAGCGCGAGCAGTCGGTATTTTTCAATCAAGAAACTCGCTAGAAGACGCTGCCTGCGCCAACGTTGTGTCTCTCGCGGGTGAGGGCGCGTTCTCCTTCTTTGCGTGCTGGTAGAGCGTTCATCGAAGAAAGAGCGTTTCCATAGCCTCTCTCTCTGTCTGTCTCTCTCTCTCTCTCTCACAAGACAGCAGATGGAAGAGTGAGAGAGCTCGCTCGCCGGGAGCCACGCGCCGAGGGCGTCGCGAGGTGGCTACATACATACTACTACTACTACAGAGGAGGGAACGATCCACACCCTAAGGAGTTTCGCCCCTAAAAAAAGGTTACATTTGGATTTACGGTGACGGCCTAGAACCATTTTGTACAGGAAAGCGAGGCCCGGTTGTGCACAAGGGGTCAACAAACACTCCTCCCCCTTGCGCGTACTTTACAAGCCGGTTAAATGTAGCGCATTGGAGCATTTATACCTTTGTGAGCTTGCACAAGGCTAAGTGCCTTTTTCTAAGACCTTCAGACGGCGCACTTTGAAAGCTAAGACTATGCGTAAAATTGCTGATAAATGCGCTAGTGCCACGGAGAATTCAGGCACGGGGTCGCAATGCTTGTGATTTCTCTTGGCTGGAAGCTATATCGCTACTCAGGGATCCTCAGGTCGCGACCGCGTTATGGCCTCTGCCGTTTGGCCAACGCCGGTGGTCCTTGAAAGTGTTCGTGCGGCACTCCCTCCGCCGTTTCAGCGAGATGCGAACACTACTGTCACTTTTTCTTTTGTTTCTCTAGTCAGCCGTATTGGGGCAATTGGGCGAAAGCGCGCGTGCCTGCAAACAAATGCGGTGTTCGAAGAAGTCAAACAGGGCGTTGAAAAGGGCTGCGGTAGCGTCATCGTTCACTGCTTTTCTTATTTCCATTTTTTTTATTTCACTGAAAGCTTATAAATATCGGTGGCGAAATGGTCGCCTTAAAATCGGGATCATCCCACCATTCATTTTGTCTGCTGAGTTTCTGTGTAGGAAGTATCCTGATGCATACGTCTTTCGATGGTTCAAGTCAAAGCTAGCGATACAACCAAGCGAAGGCAGCTTAACGGCGAATATTCTATGCGCTGCTGTTAATTGATGTGAACTAGGACTCTCTCAAAGTGTTAAGCCGATATATATGGAATTGGATTCAATTTCAATGTTTGCTGCAGCTGTCACATCAGGGTGAAAGATAAACGAAGCCGTATACATAGGCCACGGCATTCGTTGCTGAACATTTGACGACCTGTGCAAGGGTCTTTGTGTTTCGGCATGAGATAGCGCAACGATTCCTCCCTTCTGCTAAGCACCCGTGAGAAACCACAGGGAATGGCTTCTCATCCTGGTCCCCGCTCGTTAAACGTCGGGCCAGGGTGATGTAAACAGCAGCAGGAATCGCCTGGCGCTCCCGGAGCCTGTTCGTTCGCCCGTCGCAAATAAGTTGCCCCAAGGACGCTGCCGCTAATTAAACGTACGCGTTTAATTTCGGGGTACACACAACACAGTCCTTGTTTGCAGCCGCGAACTGCATAAAATGCAGTGTTTTCAAAGCTTAAAAAGAAACTCATGCGGTGAAACTAAGATGTTTGCTTTCAAACGATGCCCGACCAACAAAGGCCGCGTCTTACGAGTCGTAGGAAGCTCCTTTCCTTTCTGACCAAACTCGTAACCAAGGCAGCGTGAGCTATCAGCAAGCTGTTTTTTGTCCGCTGCCGGCGCACAAGGCTGGTGTGGCAACAATGGGCCAAGGGGAGGGCGAGTTGCAGCACGGGCTGCGTGGAACTAATGAGCAGCGACACAGCCGAGCACTTCTGTTGACGACCCCGTACGGTCCCAATTAGGCATCAGGGAACATGCGGCTTTACAAGATGATGACGATGATAAGGTTTCGCTCTTTTCCTGTACGCTTTTTTTTCTTAATTGTGCCTAGAATTCAGCATACGCAACCTCCTTGCGGCCTTTCTCAGAAGAGGTAATAAATTCGGCTGGCGAAGGCGTTGTGCCCCACACCACAGAATTCACGGTTAATTAAGAAAATATACGAACTTATGAACGTAGTGCCTATGCATGGTCACAAGCACCAGGAATGGGCAGTCCTGCTTGCGCCAACATTATGGGTGTAACTCTGAAAGAAAGGGCTTAGCAGCGTAACCTCTTGAGCTTGGTGGTTATTCCGAAAAGGCTTTCACCTGAAAGCTACAGGGGCTGGAAAAACATCAGCCATGAACTGCACCTTTTAAATTTAGGTTAATTATTACTTCGCGTTTTTTCGTGCTAATGACTGCAACAGACATATGCCTCACGGTGCCGAAAAGAGAGCGAATTTTCGATGGAATGATTCTTCCGCAACCTTTATCTTGTACGCGCCTTTATGACTGTGAATGCAATAAATTTTTTTAGTTCCCGGTCAACGACCGTGCGATCCATTTTCAGCCCTTCGTTTGTGCCCTACTGCACATTTAGCCAAGTGTGTAAGCCTACGGACTCGCTCAATTTGCCGTTTGTGAGGTATTTTTTGTTGGCAAGTGAAAACATGCGACCATGAGGCGAGAAAGGTAATTTCCTCACGCCTGCAATTTCCCCTTGTGGACAGTAAAACCAAGCGAAGGAGCGAATACATCTTTGCGCTGGTTTTCCAGCGGAGCTGCTCGCTATAGTGATCCTTCCGTCGTGCGCAGAAAAAAAAAAGCGCACGCGCACTTGCCCTCGGCCCACTACAGAAAGCATTGCCGTCAACCCATTGCTACATGGTGTGCATAGTGATGACAGTGCTACATCATAGTGACATCTTGACATCATGATAGTGGCATCATTTCTATATCACATCACTCATGATATTATTCTCGTGAGTGATAGTGATCGTACAGGTAGAGTATAAACAAAATTCCTGAAGATCTCAAGCAATGTGGGGATCGGTGTCAGGCGAAGCACTCGACAAGAAAATTACCTATGACAAATCGTTTGTCATTCAGCTAAGTGTTACGAGCAGGTTCAAGGTCTTTGTGCAAAGCGCACGTGTGTGGGCATAAGCGACAGAACATTGACAGCCACGTTATTCCAAAGCATAGACGCCTGTCCTGAAGCAAAATAGTGCACTGTACGTTGGATTGATACGGATAGGCAAAATGAGTAGCAAGTTAGCTCCCCTCATAGAAGCCAAAGAGGCTCTACCTTTCTGGTGGAAAGCCAAACAGCTTAATCAGAGGTTTTCAAACTCATCGCAGGGCTGAACCGAGAGTTTGCCGAGTACTGTCAAACACTAGAGAAATAACATTGGAACGAGGTCTGCAGCATGTTGGATGGGCACATGGGAAATTTAGGGGAACAGAATCTCCCCAGCAATTTATTTCATGGGGACAAGCCCAAGTCCAGTCATTGGCTCGCTGTGGATAAGAAGATTGTGCGCGTGGAAAGAAATAGAGGTTCCAAGGCCGAGATTGCGGACTCGTTGGCCTGGAGATATTTGTTCATGGTCGGAGAGCCTGCTACTTCTTTCAGAGATTACTCAATCTATAAGGCAGCACCAGCAGCCGAACTGGACAAACCTTTCCAAGAAGAACTAGTAGAAATTAAATGCATGGTCAACCTCAAAGGAAGATCAGCTCCAGTACCCGACGGAATAACGAACAAAATGCTTTGCATCCTGGATGATAAGTCGATTAAGATAACCACCGAGGATGTGAGCTGCGTCTGGAACTGTGGGATCTTCCCTGAAAAATCGAATATATCCTCAGTGATTCTCATCCTGAAACCCAGCCCAGGTATCGAAAACTTGCAGCCCATATGGCTCACGTCCAGCATAGGTGTAACTAGATGCTTCGTCATGTAGACGCGTCCTAGGGAGGCACCTACAGCGCATGCCACGCCTTGTAAGTGCCCTTCATCAGCAGAGACATATCTCACAATAAGGGCTTTTTCGTTCACTGCTCACGCACACGTACATAGTGTCAGAAGTGGCGGACGATGCGTTTCGCTTGCCCGTTCGTCAAAGCCTGCCCCCGTGTCCAGCCAGGCCGAAGTAGAGCCCACTAGGCAACAAAGTACGGCATCGACGCTTCTTCAACCGCCGAGGCCACTCGATTCCATGGGCGACGTTTTTCCCAACTGGACTACATGGAAAAGTGAGTTTGCCATGTTTCTTCGGCGACCGGTTTGAAGCAGCAGCCTAAGGAAGTTTAGGCAGCCAATTTTCTTGTGATAACTGGCGAAGAAGGAAGGCGAGCATTTTATACCTTCAACATTGAAGATGAGGATGAGAAGCAACACACTGGTAAGTTGATTTAAAAGTTTGAAGCCGACTACAAACCAGCGCGGAATCTAACGTTCAACGATTTTGTTTTGGCTCTCGAGACCAGCCAGAAAGTGAATCTTTCAACGAGTGGTTAATTTACTTTAGAACCCTCGCTAGTCTCTAGCAATCAGAGACAAGAGACTGCAGCAGAAACTGCGGGCGGAGAATCTTTCGTTTGCAAAAATTATTAATATTTGCCGGGCCAAAGAGCAAGGACAGCATTGTTTTAACGAAATCCAGGAGGTGTCGACGAGAACAGCCAATGAGGGCAGTATACATTCTGTGAAGGCGTGGACCACTTTCACGCCCTTTTCAAAACCAAGGTGTACTGCTCAGGACAAACGTTGTCTTAAGTATGGTGACCGAAACTACTTCGCTCGCATGTGTCGTAAACCACTAGCAAGACCGTGGAGTCAAGGACGTAGAATACAAGAGGACAACATGGCAGAGGAGCATGATTATTTCCTACAAATGTTACAACTCAATGCACTTATTTAGCATAACCCTTGGTCGGCTACGCTAGATGTCGCCGGGGCCACCATCAGGTGCAAGATTGATACCGGAGTGTCCGCTACAAGAGGACAGAAAGTTGCTGAATGTCCTTTTGCAAAAGTTTGATTTTTACAGTACACTACTAGAATGGAGAAACACGCCAATAGACGAATACTTGAAGTCGTCTGCTCAGCGGTTGGTGGGACGTCACGCCGTAACTCGACTCCCAGTAGTTCCCCAGCACCTAGAGCCTCAGATTGTGCCACCAGAGTCTGTCCGCACCCCACTTCAAGAAATACGGCAAAAACAACGGATCCTCTACAACAGTACTGCCAAGCACGAGACAGGACTTCGCAGTGGTTCCCCAGTATCGGTATACAACATTACCGGCAGAATCTGGTCCCCAGCGGTGGTCACCTGCAGGACCACTAACGTCACACAGTGTGGTGGCACAGAGTGGGCAACACCTGAGGTATACCAGGAAGCGTCTGATTTGAACAGAAATGGAACCGGAGGCAGACGCTCACTTGCCTGCGCCGTCTTCTCATCCTTGCCCAGAGACGGCGCTGCCACATCTGGACGCTATTAGTAGAGCCCGCAACGTTACGTTATCCTCTACCAGAAAGACGACAGCGATAGTACCTCCGCACATGCACTAGTTCACTTCTAACACAGTTTTTTTAAAGACGATCGTCTTTCTTGGGATACTTGAACGCAGAAATTTTGGTCTGTCTCTTTGTCTGTCTGTCACACGGTTCAGCCACCCGGCCAAAGATTAAGCGCTTGCCTAACGCCCAGCCATCTTGAACTGGTAGCTGCGTTCATACTGGGGCTGGGCAGATATACCGAAAAAGCGTTCCGGAATACAGGTATCGAAATACACAGTTTGGAAGCCTAAAATACAGATACTCAGGTACATTTGTAATAGACGTGGCGAGATATTTCCGAGATACTTTTGCAAAAAGAAAAAAGTATTCCGGAATACCAGATACAGCAATACTGATACTGAAATACCTTTTTTTTTCTATTCGGGGATGTTCATACTCCGTAAATACATTTATTAAGTGCAGCTTAATATTTAAAATGTTGCAGCGCCTTGAAATTTGGAATTTATTCATTATTTTATCAGTACTGTGAATGCCATTAAGCCATTACAAAGGGTGCTTACACTGCACATAATTGTTAATAAGAACATTTGTACAGATATCAGTTACAATAAAAAATTATACTGTATCACAGCAAGAGTAACACACATTGTACACCGAAATCGCCATACTTGGCGGCAACAGTATTACATATGCTAGGAATAGCATAGCTCAATCGAAGCGCTCGAATCACTAACGAACGAATTGAGAAAAAGTATACATTTATTGTTTTGTTGAAAAGTTCGGCGTGTTAATTACACTTAAGCAGGAGGAGAACATCAAATAGGCCGCATTGGAGCCGTCTTCTAAGGGTTCAAAGAACATACCATCAAGTATAGACCTTCCTGCACGGCCTTCACCGTTCGCCATTGCTCGGTCTTTTTATATGTGCTTCGGTGATGCTTTGCCCGTCGTCGCCGTTCCCATGACTGCAGAGCATGGGACACGAGTGCCAAACCGTGCCTACTGTACAACGGGACGCCGCTTAAGTACAGTACGGCCGGCTCGGCCACGTGATGCCAAACTGCCTAATTTCATTGTGGCTAGATTGACTGTAAAAAATTGTTCTGCGGAGTTCGCAGTAAGCGCCGTTCCACGCGCTATCCGCGCAGCCGTCCCGCACGCGGCGGGACACCTGCCGCCTGCAAGCGGGGGATGAAAGAGCGGAACAGCATCGGAACCGCACCAAATTTCCGCGCGGAAACACGACTCAGCTCATTCCCGGAAAAAAAATCCACGCATATCCACGGAGTGAATGATGATGAGTGGGCGAAGCTCCGGAGGTTCATCGCAGATCCTGCCGAGCTCCGGATTAATTTAGTTAACGCGCACGCTACGAATCCTTATGGTTCAACTACGCACAAGTGAAATCTCCCACCGGCACTTCATTGCAAGTCAAGATCCAGTGCCTATATATATATATATATATATATATATATATATATATATATATATATATATATGTATATATATATATATATATGGGTGGCCGGTGAACGGTTCTCCAGCGCGAGCATTCGGTATTTTTCAATCAAGAAACTCGCTAGAAGACGCTGCCTGTGTCAAGCTTGTTTCTCGCGGGTGAGGGCGCGTTCTTCTTTGCGAGCTGGTAGAGCGTTCATCGAAGAAAGAGCGTTTCCATAGTCAACGCGCGCCTTTCGCTCGCTCTCTTTCTGTCTCTCCCTCTCTCACAAGACAGCAGATGGAAGAGTGAGAGAGCTCGCGCGCCGGGAGGTACGCGCCGAGGGCGAGCGCGAGCGTGGCTACGACGCGACAACGAAATGGATGGATGGATGGATGCTATGAGCGTCCCCTTTGTAACGGGGCGGTGACATATGCGCCACCAGGCTCGTAAGAAGATTTAAGAACTTTTCATTTTTTTCTCCCTCTCTCTTTAAATTTTCCTCTTGCCTTCAATCGAATTGATCATACTATAGAAAAAGCGGAAATTCATAGCCCAGTTCCCTACCCCTTTTGGCAGAAAGTCAATATTTTTCCCTATAATTATTTTTGTCCGTTATTATCGATATTATCGCGATACAGGCAACACACCGGAAACAGCGAGCGCCGCAGCACCATCTATTGATCAATTCATGTACTAGCTAAGCAGCACCGCAGCGCCATCTCGTGATCATTCTGAGATCATTCAAGAGCGAGCGCATTCAAGAGCGAGCACGAGACCTAGCGGTCTCGTGCGCCATGCGCTCCCACACTACGCGTTCCCATAAATCTGAATGAAGCGAGCACCGCAGCGCCATCACGCCATCTAGTGAGCACTTCACGAACTAGACGAGGTGGCTACGAGGGACAAAGGATGGAACGACCCACGGCGTAAGGAGCTTCGCCTCTAAAAAAGTAACGAGGTACCCGTGTCCTGCATATTATCGCGATACAGGCAACACACCGTAAGAGTATTTCACTACCGAGATACAAATATATTTTTCAAATGTATCTCGATACAGCAATACAGATACTCAAAAGTATCTCTGAAATCGTGATACTCTTGTATCGCGATTATGCCTATCTGTGGTTCATACTTGTGAACACTGTCGATCAAAAAGCAAATATTACGCATATTTGTGTTCCTTTACTAGAAAATACAGATATGTAATTCTAAAGACTAGTTTTTGTTATGCTGCGTTAAAAATGCGAAGATATGCACGAAAATGCCTCTGCGGACGATTTGGTACTGCCACCTGGCAGTTGCTCAGGGATTCTGCACAAGCTCACGTTTCCCGACGGCGCAGCCAGATGGCGTCCATATATCCCCCAGCGTAGTAGAGCCGGCAGAAGACTATCGTCTTTCGACGACATTAGGAGCGAAGCAGGCAGATACGCGGCAATTTTTTTTACTGTTCTTTCCTTATGTTATAAGTTCTCTTTAAAGATTGATTTGTGGGGTTTAACGTCCCAAAACCAGCACGTGATCAATGATAGAATCTGAACACAGAGGACGAGGGGTTGTTCCCCACTAACATGTTTGGCTTAGGCCACACCTATCGACGCAGGTCATGCTGCCACTTAGGCACGCCATAATAGATTGCGACGCTAGGGGCATTAGCCGGTCTGTTGCTTGACCTCGAAAAAGTCTATGGCAACGTAGGCCACAGTCATATTCTGCACTCCATCTCGCTCCTCAACCTTGGAGCGAAATTTCATAGCTTTATTATCTCCTTCCTTAAAGGTAGAAATGCCACCATCGAACTCTGTTATCTCAAGCCGGGGCTTTACGAGCTTGGTCCCGTTGGCCCGGCACAAAGGTCGGGCGTTTCACCGGTTCTTTTCAACATTGCCATGTGCGAGCTTGCGACCAAGGTAGAACATATGGGCGGTATCAGAAGCGCCATCTACGCAGACATCGCCTGGTGCACTGGCGGTTCGGACATACACGGCGAACGATCTCTACAGGAGTCAGTCGACTGCTTTGTGGCTCACATACAGGAAGTGGGGCTCAAACTCTCGAGGTCCAAATGTGAGCTCCTCCTGTATCGCCATACTAAAACGGTTCCCAAACCACAAAATTGGAAGCCCTTATAACAAATAAATATCAGACTACACACGGTGACTGGGTAGACGATCCCCCGGGTTGACTCTATTCGGGTTTAGGCATGGTGATTGAGGCCAACGGGCACAACGGTCGCACAATCCAGACTCATCTCGCACGCGGGCGGAGTAATAGGGCTTATCTCCACGGTATCAAACAATAGAGGAGGGTTTAATGAAGACAACCTACTCGGGATTTACCGCGCGTTTCTAATGAGTCGCGTAAACTACGTCGCTCCTCTGCACAAATGGCAAGCTCACGAGAGAATTAAACTAAGCACACTAATTCGCAAGATTATTAAGAGGTTTCTTGGGCTCCCGATGCCTTGGGCTCTCGATGGACGAAGCTCCCAAGTGTGGTTAGCTCCTTGCGTCGTCTGCTAGTCACTGCGCTTTCGCATGCGCGCATACGTAACACATATCCACCAATATGTTTGTTGCCTGAGCCGGTGCAGTGTTAAATATTTTCATGTATTCTTTTCCAAGTATAAAAGCATTAGTTGTAGCATTATTCGCATTTCGCTGCAGTCTTTGCTCTTTCTTAAAATCACTGAGGGCCTGTGTCGTGAGTATGCTATGTCATCGTCACACCTCCAATTCGGCACAGTATATCAGTTTGAATGCTGCTGTGCATTTCAAGTATACGGCAAAGTGCGCCGGTGTCCCTCTGCATAAGTCAAACGAGAAACATGAACGTGTAAATGCAGTGGTGCAGCGATATCGTTCGCGATATGTCATTGTGAGCACGATGGGAACACTTTTTTCGCTTGACGAACACTTTTTTCGCTTTAGGTGCATCAGAAATAAACCCTTTCTGTCACGGTCACACAAGTAATCGTGCGAAGAAGGCGAGGCGCCTGAGCATTAAAATGTTTACTTAATATAGGCGTGTGTCAAATATCGTGAAAGTACTCAAGCGGCATATACGTAGTCACGTAGCTTGACTAACGGAGCCTTGCATGCGTTTCACGGAACATGACATGCAAGGCATTGCAACGCAAGTATGCGTGTAAGTCATACTGCGGAGTACACAAGCTGAGACTTCAACTCACAGCTCATTAACAGCCCTTTTTTGTTGTTGTAGCCAATAGTGAATAATGAGCCTGATTTCAATACGAAACTCCTTCAGTCGCGCAGCAGCAATGCCAGTATTGTAGACAGTACAGAGCTTAAATAAGGTGAAAAAAAAATTGGCAGATCCCACGTGCAGTGGGAATCAAAGAAATGCGAAGCACGCATCAGGAACGTAAAATGGATTTGCATTGTTGTCTTGTTATACCGAGTTTGGTACATATGAAGTTAACGAAACGGCCGCAAGAGCACCATTACTGTGGCATGTAAACCATCCCGCTCATACACGCATGTCATGATTCTAACGTTATGACCTGTCATTTACGTTCTTCATGAAGTCGTGTTGTGCCATATCAATTTTGGTATACATCTCATTAACGAAACGAATGCCATGTAGATCATGCCGCTCATGGCATGCTTGTCACGATTTTCATGTTAGGACCTGTCATATATGTTCGTCATGCAGTCATGTTCTGGCATACCAATTTTCGTATACATCCCATTAACGAAACGGCCAGGATAGCACAAAGACCGTCGCATGTAAATCATGTCACTCATGACATGCATGTCACGATTTTCGTGTTATGACCTGTCATTTATGATTGTCATGCAGTCATGTTGTGGCATACCAATTTTTGTATACATCCCATTAACGAAACGGCCAGGAGAGCACCAAGACCGTGACATGTAAATCATGCCGCTCATGACATGCATATCATGCTTTTCATGCTATGACCTGCCATTTATGTTCGTCAGGTAGTCATGTTGTGCCATACCAATTTTCCCATACATCCCTTTAGCGAAACGGCCAGAAGAGCACTAAGACCGTGGCATGTAAATCATGCCACTCATGACATGCATATCATGATTTTCATGTGATGACCTACCATTTATGTTCGTCAGGTAGTCATGTTGTGCCATACCAATTTTCGCATAGATCCCATTAGCGAAACTTCCAGGAGAGCACCAAGACCGTGACATGTAAATCATGCCGCTCATGACATGCATGTCATGATTTTTATGTTATGACCTGTCATTTATGTTCGCAATGTAGTCATGTTGTGGCATACCAATTTTCGTAAACATCGCATTATTGAAACGGCCAGGAGAGCACAAAATCGTAGGCGGCTAGATAGACAGATACGCTCAAACTCGCCGAAGTTCGCTAAGAAATGTTTCGCATTTAACAAAGAAATGCGAAGCACGCATCAGGAACGTAAAATGGATTTGCATTGTTGTCTCGTTATACCGAGTTTGGTACATATGAAGTTAACGAAACGGCCGCAAGAGCACCATGACTGTGGCATGTAAACCATGCCGCTCATACACGCATGTCATGATTCTAACGTTATGACCTGTCATTTACGTTCTTCATGAAGTCGTGTTGTGCCATATCAATTTTGGTATACATCCCATTAACGAAACGAATGCCACGTAGATCATGCCGCTCATGACATGCTTGTCACGATTTTCATGTTAGGACCTGTCATATATGTTCGTCATGCAGTCATGTTCTGGCATACCAATTTTCGTATACATCCCATAACGAAACGGCCAGGATAGCACAAAGTCCGTCGCATGTAAATCATGTCACTCATGACATGCATATCACAATTTTTGTGTTATGACCTGTCATTTATGATTCTCATGCAGTCATGTTGTGGCATGCCAATTACCGTATACGTCCCATTAACGAAACGCGTGATATCTAAATCATGTCGCTCATGACATGCATGTCACGATTTTCATGTTATGACCTGTCATTTATGTTCGCCATGCAGTCATATTGTGGCATACCAATTTTTGTATACATCCCATTAACGAAACGGCCAGGAGAGCACCAAGACCGTGACATGTAAATCATGCCTCTCATGACATGCATATCATGCTTTTCATGTTATGACCTGCCATTTATGTTCGTCAGGTAGTCATGTTGTGCCATACCAATTTTCCCATACATCCTATTAGCGGAACGACCAGAACAGCACTAAGACCGTGGCATGTAAATCATGCCACTCATGACATGCATATCATGATTTTCATGTTCTGACCTGTCATTTATATTCTTCAGGCAGTCATGTTGTGCCATACCAATTTTCACATAGATCCCATTAGCGAAACGGCCAGGAGAGCACCAAGACCGTGACATGTAAATCATGCCGCTCATGACATGCATGTCATAATTTTCATGTTATGACCTGTCATTTATGTTCGTCATGTAGTCATGTTGTGGCATACCAATTTTCGTAAACATCGCATTAGCGAAACGGCCAGGAGAGCACAAAATCATAGGCGGCTAGATAGATAGATAGATAGATACGCTCAAACTCGCCGAAGTTCGCTAAGAAATGCTTCGCATTTAAAAAATAGACGGAGAGAACCGCCGAGGAAGTCACACTTTGAGGGTGGGTGATATCAGTGTCCCGTTGAAAGGCATATCACGCTTCCTCGATGTCCAATAAAAACGTTTTGCGTGATTACTGCACTGACGCGAGAGTGAAGGACGCATGTATTACTATTTGACTGCAATTAATGATTTTATCAAGCTAACTGCCTCAAACAGCCTCAAACCAATTACTACAGAGCGCCGCTGTGTACATTTCAATGTGTGCAGGCGAAGGCCTATCCACACTCACGCGGTGACAGTGCTGCCATCTACATGTTGATCACGAGGCCAATAGTAGCACTGAGAGCCTATAGCGAGCTCAGGTGTTCACAACACCCTAGATGTCTTCGAAGCGCAGCAAACGGCCCAGCTTGCCAGACACGTCTACTATCGCGGGGTGAGAAACCCTAGTAAGTGTTAACAGCACTCCAATTTTTGCGATGGAACGCAACATGAAGTTACAAGATCACACGGGATTTTCCATTGAGGTTTCTCCGCTGCCTAGGAGCATCAACACAATACAGGATGAAGGTTGGCTAGGGTCTCTGCACTCCTGACACACGCACACGCATTGGACCCATGTTTTGTCGATGCTGCTCAATACGGGCGTTCCTCTAGCCACCCCTCCTAGTTTGCGGTCGCCTCCGTTGACTCCAATGGCCGCGTACTTTCGGTCGCGTCATTCACTACCTCGTCGCCTGGCAAGGCGGAGGCAGCAAGGCGGCGACAAGGCAGCTAACCATGGCGCTAGCTCTCTTTGATCTAAGCAAATCGGAAGTCTACACAAACTCAAGGTCAGCAGCCAGAGCGGTCGCCTCGGGGGCCGTCTGTGAGGACGTCGCTCAGATATTTGAGGGAAAAGCACTTGCTCCTTACGCCAACACTTGGTTCGCGACCCACGTAGGGCAGAAAGTAGAGGGGGGGGGGGGGGGGCTTGTAAACGCCTAATTGACGCGCGAAAGGACAAAAAGGGGTCGAGGCGTAAACAAAGACAGCACGGTGACCGACACATAAGGTCGCGTCCTTCATAACCTCAGCTGTTCGTGGCGTACAAACTCTTCCTGCACGTCTCAGCTTTCCCGCCCTACGTTCACGTACGCATGGGTGCCGCTCACGATAGTCACTAGTGTGATCGTGCGACGTCGGTGCGTTGTCGCTACGATGCCTCCGTGGCTGCAGCGCCAACTCCGACTCCGTCGATGGGCTGCGCGGGTGTCGCCCTGGACGTACGGCAAGGTCACGTGGGCAGCAGCGACCCGCGGACCAATTAGTCGCCGGTTCGCTCCACGGCCTAACCTGTGGCCACGATCATAGGCTCGGATAGTAGCTGCCCGAGCAGTGGGGGAGCCGCAACTGACCGGTAGCCGTGCCGGTCGCTCCCCGAGAACAGGGCCGCACCCGAGAACCGTCGGGAACCTCAACAAATCGGTAGCCGTCACTTCCCGAGAACAGCTACACTCTTAGCACGGTAACCTTTAGTTTATTCTATAGGTACACGAAAATGTGAAAATATGCTCATTTATAAAGGTTAAAGTGCTTTAACCTTTAGTAAAGGAGCATATTTTCACATTTTTGTGTACCTATAAAATGATTTAAAGGTTACCGTGCTAAGAGTGTAGGACGTCTTGGCTGCAAGCTGGCTGGCCTGTCTCGTTGTGTCGCGCTTCACGAGCCTAGCGCCTTCCGCGAGCGGCGCCACCGCACACGCATACACGTCTTCTTCCTCTCCTTGTAAGTCCGGTGCATTGTTGGGGCCGCCACTCGTCACAGTGCCCCGGCAGGGGCCCGCGACGGGTCTGCTCCGCTAGTGGCCGAGACAGAAACCCCCGCTTTAGGGACATACTATCCCCCTTTAACGAAGTCACAAAGCAGTATCAATTTGCTCGCAGGGTATTTCTCTTGCCCCATCGAAACCCATCACGTCCTCAATGGGTTACGCTGAAGCTATTACAAACACTTGTATCCCAGCTTTCCAATGTCCCTTTCGATCTATAGTCGTTTCGCGGATGTCTTCGTGCCACGACTGCGGCGGATACAGCGATTTCAACCCTATGCTCTGGGAGTGCCTTTCATTACAGCACCACACTGCTGAAGAGATCTCGCAAGACACCTTTCATTCACTTATCAAGAGCCGCGACGGGTTCCCCCAACTCCAGGCCGTCTAGAAAGCCCACGACGCGGCGGTGAATCTTGGCATTCCCGTCCCAAAGTGGGAGCGGCGCGCGGTCCTCCTCAGTAAAATCAAAAGTGCAGTATAAAGGAGGCGATGTTAATTCAAGAGTAGTTTTGCTTGTTAAACTCTATAGTTCGCTGTACTAAACACTTTTACTTCAACCGGACATTAATAAGATGCAACTTTTAAGGCCCTGTAGTGAACATATAAGGCCCATCTCTTCCCTATATGAGCAGTGTTGCGTTGGCGTATCGGTAGAGTTTCCAGCTCCTCTCGTCGGATCCAGGGTAAATGTAGGTGCTAGTCCCACTGAGTGGAAATTCTTCAGAGATCCACTCCCGTTACGGAAGTACGTCACTCAATCATTTCCTGATGGACCCCGGCATAAAGCACTTTCGTGTTAAAAAAAGGGGGGAGAGGGGTGACTTCTTTAGGACCCAATAAATTTTACTACCTACCTACATACCGGTGGCGCATACCTGCTTACCACAGTCCGAGCACTATGAGTATGAGCCATGTACGTGATTGCACTCTCATTAATTGTGCCGTACATGACGAGTATATCACATTAGTGATGTATAGATTCGTCATCCACGTTCGTCATACATTTCTATCCTAGCATCCAAATGTTCGGGTATACAAGTTGAACGAGGCGACAAGGAGAGCATAGAGACATAGGCGGCTAGATAGATAAATAAATAGATAGGGTTAAAGTGACCCAAGTTGACCAAGAATTGCTCCACGTTTGAAAGACGAATATAGTAAGGAGCGTAAAGGCGACTCCGAGACGGCCCGTCACGGTGGTCTAGTGGTTATGGCACTCGGTGCAGATCCGAAGGTCGCAAGATCGAATCCCGGCCGCGGCGGCTGCATTTCGATGGAGGCGAAATGTTGAGGTCCGTATGCTGTGCGATGTCAGTGCACGTTAAAGAACCCCAGGTGGTCGAAATTTCCGGAAACCTCCACTACAGCGTCTCTCATGATCAGAGCTGGTTTTGGGACGTTAAACCCCACAAATCAAATCACTCCGAGACACGGTACATGGCAACGCACGCTGTGCCTTGTATCGCCAATACACTCCTTTACACTAGTTAAGATAACGATTAGCAAAATTAAAGCATCATAAGCCAAGCCTACACACCTCTGCTAATCAATGGTGCATGCGATAGCAAAGCGAGCAAACTTTTTTTAGGGGGAAGGGGAGGGATGTGATGGTGAAAGGCAGGAAGGTAAGACTGGAGCGTGTCCGGTTTGGTATCCTACTCTGGGGGGAGGAGAATAGGTGATGAGAAGCGAGGAAGAAGTTTTGAGTTTGTGTAACATCGGGTGAAACAACATGGCTGCATTCCGCGTAACTTTAGAAGATATGGATATCAACGGGACGTCAGACCCAACGTTCCCAGACTAGGCTCAGTTTTCAAACTCGACCTTACTGCGGTCAACGCGTATTTTTGCCTCCATGGTGTTGCCGTCGCACCCGGCTTGACGTTTTGTTGGCGGCGCTGAAGGAATGGCCACCAATGCTGCTGTGCTAGCGTGGCAGTAGTTACTGTTTTTCCCGTACACCAAGCACTATAAACAAACGGGAATATGACGTCATTGTTCGCAAGAGCATATAAAATCGCGGCGAACTAGGCCGAGGTTTTGTGTTTCTGGCTGCAGCAGTGGTTACCAAAGCAAGGAGAAAGATTTTAATGCGTCTTCTTCAAACCTTCCATCGCACTTGAAATTCTATTATTGCTGCAAATTATTCTGATTTTCAACGTTGTGAAACGGATGGCCCGGATGCGGAGATTGAGCTTGGTAATGGTCACAGGCCTGAACTTGAGCAAAAGGTGAGGTACTCGATATGGAATCACTAGCGGCCTTATTATACTCATTTGCCTGCTGCGTTTAGCAGTCCTCCGACTTGGTCTCCATGCTGCCACGAACCGAAAGTTACTGAATAACAAACCCGACTCAACAATGTGTTTGGAGACCTCTTTTGGTCCGTAGTAGAAGAACTATCTGTCGTGTTGAGTGCTCCCCGCATGCATATGTACAACATAGAGAGCGCAAAGGTGAGTGTAGCCTCTTGTCCAGCGTGCAGCGCGTGAATGATTGAAGCACCGCGATATCTTTATCCACAAAATCATTCTTGTCAGTGAGCTAGAATGCAGCTGCAAAGTCTGAGCGTGCATGCGGCTGCTACTTTGGCAACTTTGGCCGTGCTGCATCAGCGGTATTCATGCTTTTCTCGGTGTCCTGGTGTACCGACCACCGAAGGTCTGTGTAACTGATGCTTCGGCAGTGTCGGCGAAGCTGAATCACCACGAACTGTGCTTTTCATCTTAACGACTGCGACCGTGACAAGGAGGGAGGAATAGCAGGGCTTGAAAGGTCCGCTCAAAATGCAGAGGCATTCGCTTTTTTCCGCGATGTTCTCTGACGATGAAGCCGCTTTCTGACGACTTTCGCAACCTCCCGACGAGATAAATGGTCTCTCCACATTTGTGTCCTAGGACGGCTGAGGCATAGGCGGTCCGTGCTCCGTATATCATAATGTACGGCGCCCGCAAGAGCTGGGTCAGCCCATATACTGCCCGGACGTATCGTGATGGAGTTTGCGTTATCTGAAGCTGTCGGAAATGCGTTTACTAGAAAAGAAATGCCAAGTGTTCGCTTTCCGCTTTCTGTGTTCTTATATTACGCCATCGCTATGACAGCCAGTGATCGCAGAGTTTGAGCGAGATCTGTTACACATATGCGTCTGACATCATGTTTGGCTGTAAAATATGAGCGAATGTACGCATGTACGTACACGGCGGATAAATTTTGTTTAATTCATTGCTGTCGATAAGAATGCTTCACTTTTCGCTAAAAGCAATGATGTTTGTTATATTCATTTCAGGCCACAAGTGAGCCTTGCAGATTGCACAAACACGTTGACAAACGATCTATTGAATCTCTTCCCCTTGCGTTGCTTTGCAGACACATACGAAGAGCCTCATAGAGTTTATATTCGTTCAGAGTAAAGCTGCATGGCAAAGGTTAAGCTACACACCAAACGCTAACGTGGTGGAATTTAAAGGACAACTTCGGCGATATTTAGTGTCCATTGCTCTCAATCAAATTTTCAATAGATATTCCCTTCCGCACTGTAATGATATATGCCAAGCCAGGCGGTTGAAAATGATTTAGTTTTTCTGAAAATAATTTTACAAATTTTTAGCGGATTTCACGTATTTTTGACGTCACTACTTACAAGGCTACCTACCTGGGCAGGCGCGCGGTCAAAAGCAAAGCGGTGATATTTCCGCGCTCAGACCGTCGCTATCGAGTTTAGAAAAGTTGGCATAACTCGATACATGATCGAATGACTTCGTTGCTTTCATTTTTCTTGCATCACCTCCATATTTCTGAGGCTGCAACGTCTTTGTGGAGGCTGTGATGTCATCGCATACACTGCACGAAGCGTATACCTCTTTCGGTTTCGGTTTGAACACACAATTCATTCGGTTATTTGACATTATTGGTGAGTTTCTGAGCAAATAACCTCCGTGGCTGTTACAGGGCAATCAGTATATTGGAAAACGGCGATATCAAAGTATGGTGAAAAGAACTGGCGGAATTCTCCTTTAAACAATATCCTAGCTGAAATTCAATTTGTTGATGCAGATCGTTATGTTTAGTTGAGTTTCCACTCCACTGAAATGAGCTGCCAGAGAAATTGCAGGTTCTACTTTCGTTGAAACGCACATGTATTTACAGGCATACATCTTAATCGACGTGGAAACATATCCAACGTTGCCATGTCTAGTTTGCACGAGAAACTTCATGAAATGGGCGACGTAAATCATTTTTCTTATTTTTGGAAATCATGTCTGGGAACACCATAAGACAAGGTGTCCGTCTCTGCCGACTGCATAACGAAGTTCGCTGGTTCCACGCTGACAGCTTTTCTTTCATTCTTTCTTCTTTTTTGCCACCGTGACAATCATTACGGAGGGAAAAAAATATCCCCCGCAAAACCTCTTCTGGGCGCTTTCTATTTCAATGATGCGTAAGCGTGTGCTAGCAACCATCTGCTGCTTCGCCGTCATACGCCCTTTTGTTGAGACGAGTAGAGTGATCTCTCCCTAGTGAAACATACTTATAAGAGGAGCCGTTTGTCAGTCTAGCAATTAAGGGTCTAACCAGCTGCCAGGTGGCGCAGCTATCTCCCCTTTACTTGAAATATTGGCTGCTTGTCACGCTTCAACCGGACTTCATCGACACGCTACATTCGAGGCCGATTCAATACATTGTCACAACTCCATGGGACTGATGCGGCGCCGGTTATTCGCTGGTTACGCCCACCTCACACCGATTTTTATGTGTCGGCTTTATATTGCGGTAAGTCGTTTTGTTTTGCCTCCAGAAATGAAATTGCTGTTGCTTGCGTTTTAGGAAGGTGGTTTTTTTATGCTAGGCAAGCGCATTTTGCGCATACAACATAGAACACGTATCGTGCCATCCGCCGGGGGTGGTTATTATGGGGGACCATGCGTTCCTTTTAAATGTGAAGCATTTCTTAGCGAACTTCAGCGACTTTGACCGTATCTATCTAACTATCTAGGCGCTTAGATCTCAGCGCTCTCCAAGTCGTCTCGTTCGCCTGATATATACGAATAATTGCATTGTAAGGTACTCATGTATGATGAACATGGATAACTAATATGATACACTCGTCATGTACAGCCGTCAGCACGGTTAACTCGAACGCTCGGAAGTGTTGCCTGGACCACTTCGGCTGAGGTCAGCGCCGCGCTATGGTTGGCGCAGCTGCAAAAAGAACATTGATAATGTTCGTTTGCTTCTGTCATAAATAAATAATCAAGTAAATATTATTTCGGCAGGAACGCGCACCATTACGCGGCACTGGCTTCACTCCAAGTGGTCCAGACCACATTACCGGGCGTTCGAGTTACCCGTGCTGACGGCTGTAAGTCATAGATTAACGTCGCTGTAATTATGTGCGGCTCGCAGCCGTAGCACTCGGCCTGCGGTATGCACCCAATGTGTGTGAATTTTAAACAGCCGATTTCAATAGACATTAACATATCACTAGAACGAACTAAAAATTAAGAAAGGCACAACGTTAATCGTAGCTTGCCATTGAAATATAAACGTTACAAGCACAGACGCAACCTACCAAGTAGAAGGGGGGCATCGAACCCGGGACCCTTCGAGGCGAAGCAAGCACGCTACCATGAGTCTAGGGCTGCTTCTCCCGCACGGTACATATACTGCGAGTTGTGATGATGATCCTTGTGTAGCGGGAATAGTGCTTCTAGTGTTTGTTGAGCGCTATCATAGCAATGTAATAAACAACACATACGTTTTTCTATAGACCCTTTCACTGTTTACAAACAAACGCGTCCCTCAGATACCAAAGGCTACTTCCGGCGAGGGGCAAGTGCTTGCGTCCCCTTGTACTCTTGCTGGGGGTGAGGAAAACAACAATAGAACGCAGGATCGCAGCGCTTGGGGACCCCCGCGACAGAAGCATCCTAGGGGCGCGGACCGGTTTGCAGGTCGTCGGGAACCCGCCGGTGAAAGAGTCTACAACTCTGCATGCTTTTCCCCACCTTTGCGCGATCCCGCAAGAATACTTTTGATGCGCATATCAGCGCACTGTAGCGCGCATTTTACCCCCACAAAAGAGAGGTCTGTGCTGTTGACAGACATGAGTGCAAACGTTACGTCGTACCATGAGCTACCATTCGGTCCCCATTGTGCTGTCGACGTTCCTGGTTGGTCCACGTTAAGCATACTCATGCTCACGATCTTTGCACAAAGAGCTCAATCATACGTGTAAGACTTGCCTTAATATGATAGAATTCGTCGTAGGCAATTTCACCGCATGATACCGATTCCAACAAGTTGTTTGATCTGTAGGATTTTTTTAACCCTTTCTTGCGTCTTGTGTCCAGCCGTTGACAGCTCCTTTTGTGTAGCTCACAGTAGTGATGTTTCAAAGCGAAAATCCGGCGCACGTAATTTCTTTCTACTCTTGTTGACTTGGCTTCACATGCTTTACTATGTATGTCTAGTTCTTTTGAATATCATGCCTATAATCAAGTGTGTGGTAAAGCAATTTTCTCTTGAAACATTTTTATGGTACCACTGTTTATTTTTGTGCAATTCGGAAAATTAGCTCAAAACTGCCGAAGCTTGCAATAATACCACTCTGGCTGCATGACTCTTTCCAATCTGCGTCAGCTAATTTTACCTCTGTATCGTCTGAATGTATGGCGTGATGAAAATCAAATAAGAACTCTTCCGCTGAAGACGACGTTGTCGACCACTTTAGGAGCGCGTTGGCTGAATCCGGCATTCTTTTGATTCTAATTTATTTCTTGCTACCTGCAACTGAAGCATAAAACATGCTCTCATAATAAGCACTGGAATACATTTGCATAAACACCCTTGTAAAATGTTGATAAAACATTTTTGGGTGTGCTGAAAGGGACTAAAATAAATAAAAACAAAATGAAAAACTGAAAACAACTATCTGTTCTTCACAATGATCTTTGTGACCTCGGTATAATTATACGTGTTATTTTATGTTATTTGTGCCGCCAACAGCTGCTGTGCTGTGAATATTATATTTTCGTATAAACGCCCGTGAAGGGTGGGTCTTTGCACAGAGGCGCAGTGAGCTGTTTTAAAGTTACTTGCTTTCAGTCTGGTATGAGATTAAAAGTATTGTATTTTGATTTGAGTGCAGAAGAGGTGCACTGCATAATGAAATGGTCCGAAGTAGAGGGGAAATATTTTAATAGAAGAAACCTTGCATAAGTGATGCTCTTTTTTATTTATGTAGCAATGCACTTACACAAAAGACTATAAAGACAACAGGAGCTGCCGCAATCTAGAGCAAACCAGTTATAGCGGCCCTAGATCTTACGGGCTAAACATCTATATTCACTATGCGTGAGCGGACAGCTTGGGCCATTCGTGCTGCGCTCCAACGCAAGTACGAAGCGAGAGACTGCGGATATAGTCGCATCACCTAAGTATAGTAACTTCAGGCACATAACACACGATATATACCAATCTATTGGCGGCGCAGAAACGACGCAACACGTACACAGCAAAACCTACATTGAAACAAATTCAGCTGAATAATCGAAGCAGAGTCATGGAGCAAGTTGTTCTCAGTCACTGACGGGCACATATATGTTGGTTCAGCTCACACAAGTGGGGCCTGCTAACCTTGAAGTGCTTGGCGGAATTCCACTTGGCTTGCAAGTTCGAATTGTTCAGCCCGTTAAAAGAGAAATGAAGACCTTGTTGTTAAATAAAAGCTAATAATCCGCGGCGTGATGACTTCAGTGTGCTCAGCAGCCAACTTTTATGTGAGAATCCCCGTGTGTCATGACCTGAATTTACAGGACACTTTCACGGTGTACTTTCAGCGCAGAAAAAAAAAAAATCCTAAAAACACCTCTTCCAATGTCGTGGTTCAGCGAAACAGTCTATTATAACGTAGCGCGGCTCACAATGAAGCTCGCAAACTGCGCAGTCTTCTGTGAGTGGCGTGTCGGCTGTGTGCAAATTCCTTTCGCATTGTCGTTTTCTCGCGCGGGATCGGCAGGCGCTTTAAACGGGGAAAGTTCTTTTTTTTTTTTTTTGTTCATTCTTTGTCAGTGCATATCCAGTCGTGCATCCTGCCGCATAGCAGCTGTTTACGCGACACTTAGGTTTCGCAGACGTTATCAACGTGCGGAGAACACGGGACTTAATTAACCAAGACACGCGCGCGCCTCACGCAGACGCTCTCTCAAAAGCGCCCGTCTATTACGACGACAGCGCCGCCGCTACAATCGACCGCTGACATGACAGCTGATATGCGGAGCAACCGCTTCGTCCGTTCCACTGCCTCTTCTTGTTCGCTATAGCATTACTACCAAAAACAAAACCAAAACGGAGCTGAACATGACGTCCAAATTCTCGGGAGAATAAATTAGGAATCTTACCAGCCGCTCCGGCGCGTGAAGGAGTGCAGCAGCTTGCGGGCCACAGCGCCCTACGGCCGTGAACGCTCTTTAAGCTCAAGTATCTTTCTCTATATGGTCTCTCTTCGCGATGGCGTCGAGTGACACGCTTTTGTATTTAATGCTCTTGCTCTGCTTTGTGGCCTTCCTTGTTACGGTTTGTCAGGTGAATAGACACAATGACTGATTTTTTCAAGGGTTCATCAGTGCGTGGAGTGGCTTAGTCGAAGGCACTTCCCGCGACCGCCGAAGAGCATCTGGTGTACGGCATGCGGGCGATGAAGTTTTCTCAAACTCTAAATTTCATTTATGTGTGCAGTGGGCGACCCCTGCTTTGTACGTTATTCTAGTCAGGGTTTTTACTGTACCATGTGTTCTCCTTTGCCACTTTCGTGCCACTGGTCAAAATAACCAGCGGTTTCGTGCTGTATAATGGTTGTGCTGCGTTCGTGCCACCTAGTTAAAATGGCATCACTGTTTGCAAGTGTGGAAATAGCCCGGTTATTAAGCAGAGGTTCGAAACCCACCCCCTCGAAGAATAGTTTCTTTCATTTGTACTCTATTTGCACACCATTTGTATACAATTTGTATGCCGCAGTTTGTTTTACGCATCAGAGGGAGGCACGGACAGATTTGCCGTTCAGTCGTATAAATTCTCGGGCACTTAAAATAACCTACGCTGTTCAAGTTGTTACATTATGGCAAAAACACACCGTACAACGACTTGATTGATTTATTTGTGGTGTTTTACGTGCCAAAAACAGCTGTGACTATGAGAAACGCCTTAGTGGAGATATCCGGAAATTTTGACCACCTTGCTTTACCGTGCACGGACTTCGCACAGTACAGGAGTCTCACCATTTAGCTTCCATCGAAATGCAGCCTCCGCGGCCGGTATTCCCGGGACTCGATCTCGCGACATTCGGATCAGCAGCCGAGCGCCATAACCACTAGACCACCATAAGGGGGGGGGGGGGGGGTACAGCAAAGTGCCTAAGTTATTTTTCACGGTTCCATTGACGCCACTTAAAGGAGTACTGACACGAATTTTTGACATTCTCGTATTGTTGCTGTAAATGAAAGCACTGGCGTGGAAAACCCCAAAAACAGTGTCATGGTGGCCCGCAACACAATGAATGTATTTTTAATACGGCTGCCTTAAAAGCCGACTTTCGGTTTCGCTTTCGAGGGGGCGGTTTCCTAGTGACGTATCAACATAGTCGGACAACGTCTGAGCCACGTAGGGACAGAAATTCTTCATAGCGTCGCTGCAACTCTGTCGTCTGTGGTCAATTACACCTGAGGCACGCAAACAACGGCAATTTCACGGTCGTCCAGTGGCTCTGACCGCGATTTCGGCGATTTTTAAGAGCCCGTGTTCATACGTCATCGTAGTGTCCATTGCAATGGGGCTGGCTTGCTGTGCTGGGCGACGCGAACTTTAAAACCAAATTAAAATACTTTGTACGTGTTTCCTGGCTTCCGTGTGCGGAGGGCGTTAACAATACATGGCTAGGAAACGAAAAATGTATATTTTGCGCCGCCGCAAAATCGTGTCAGTACTCCTTTAAGAGAGTCGTGTCGACAGCGCCTGTCTGTCATTCGGCGTCACGTAACCACGAAAGCTCATGTCAGAGAGAGAGAGAGAAAAGAGGAGAAAGGCAGGGAGGTTAACCAGATATTAGACTCCGGTTTGCTACCTTGCACTGGGGAGAAGGGGAGGGGGTTAGAAAGATGACAGCGAGAGAGGGTACAAGATTCCAGACAAGCACAACAAATAAAACACGCGCACACATATACACACACACAAAGAACATTCCACTTATAGACGTTCACGAAGGCCGGTAGATGTCAAGAAGAGCAGTAGCGCTTGCATGGCCTTCTTCTGCGACGTGATGTCTAGTCGATGGCGTAGGATGTCTTCTTCCGACAGTGGTTGGTCGTCCAGTTTGTTGAGTGCAAGGCGAAGAGGTTGCCTCTCTACGCTGTATCGTGGGCAGTCACACAAAATGTGCTCAATTGACTCTTCGTGACCGCAGTGGTCACAGGCTGCGGTGTCGGCCATCCCTATGCTCATGTCAGAGTGTACGTATAAATACCAAGCCTGCATAGAGAGTCAAATTGATGTTCTCTCGCAGGAGTCGGAGAGTCGTGGCTTTGGAAACGCATGAGAGATCACAGCGCGTGCGCCTTTCTCGCATTTACTATACCGGTGGCAATAATGGATTTATTTCCAAAGGATAAACATTTTGCATGGTACTGCCAGAGGATCATTTCGGCTCGCTTACGATATCCATACCCATTTCGGCTCGCTTACGGTGCCCATATTATAGTTTACCGCCCCGTCGCAAGAAGTCGTCAGGTCCACGGGGGGAAGCGGACAATTGGAGATGCAAGTCTCAGTTTTGCTCGGCGTGTTTGGCCACACTATAACCCTCTCCTTGCATTTTTCCGCAACCTTCGATAAAAAAAAAAAACCTGTCAGGGCAGCAAACGCTATTCTTCTTCTTTCTTTATTTTTTAAGGCTTATTATAAACAACAAAAGTGCTCGATTTAGCTGCTCATAAAATGTTGCAGCCGACTTCAACGCACACTGGAATAAATCTGACAGCAAGCAGAATGTTATGCAAACAGGATGAGATAGCTGTAAATTATAACGCCATATTAGCTGACATAACGATTTCGCCCAAGCGTAAGCAAAGCTATCGCTTCCGTAGTGATGTAGAAAGCGTTCGTTGGATCACTCCTATGGGATCGAGCAAAGTTGTATAAAAGCATGCCGAGTGATAAAAGAACATATGTATTGTTTGTTGCTCTGCTAAAATAGGGTCTAATATACACTAGAAGAACAACTGACGTTAGGCAAGCACCATCACCACAAATGCTGGTGCAACAGCTCTATTTCGCTACATGTTCCATGTGGAAGCAGCCGCTGTAGCCTAGTGGTAGCATGCTTTTTGGTGCCTTGGAGGCCCCGGTTCGATTTGGCTTGTTATTTTTGGCACATTCGAGGCCTCCAGTTAGCCTGAGTTAACGTGCTTGGTATGTCCACACTTAACTTTCAAGTTACGGCAAAAATTTCTTCTTTTTAAGTGTATTGGAATGAAATGTTACATGTCTATTTTAGCTGGTTCCTGATTGGCATAAGCTGAATAAAAGCTTCGCCTTTAAGAATGGAACACAATACCGTTATCGTGCCTCTTTCGCATCGCCTTCTCATTCGCTTGTCATGTTCTTGAGCCACTTAACTCCGTAGAAAAGCTCAGAGGAAGGTTGAGGAAGATACCGTTTATTCCAGCGTGTAATCTAAAAGTAGACATTACTGTACTGTGTTGGTCGCGCATGCGCTCTGGGAATGGTCCGGTTTGATTAACATGCAGATCGTAACACGTGTCTGTTATGTGGCATGTCAACCAGCACTACAGAAACACGTCAAATTTAGCTTGAATCTACTATGAAGAACACACAGCATGGAAGCATAAGTTGATTCCATGCTGTGTTCTTTACTGCACACTAAAAGATGTTGTCAGAAGTGGGCAGCGTCGCGCAAGCAGTAACAGCTTGAGGGCCAGGCGGCGCAACGAACCGACCTAACAGATCCAGTAAAGGCCCCGCAGCCGTCAGCGCTGCGCGGGAGCACCGCGAAGAATTGGGGCATCTTCAAGCATAGGTTTCAGCTCTTCCTGCAAGCGACGAAACCGTCCAGGGAACTAAGGTTTGACGAAGCCAAGATAGCACTCTTGCTCACTGTTGCTGGAGAGGACGCCGTAGAGGTATTAATCAACTTTTCGTTTTCGGACAACGAAAGCACTAAAGATTGCGCAACAGTGACGCAGGAATTTGATTAATACTGTCAGCGGCGGTAAAACGACGTGTACGTGGTCTCTGTTTGTGGTCTACCGCGCTAGAACTCAAGTCGAGGGCGATCGTTTTGAGCATTTCGCTTGAGGTGTGACGAAGCTAGCCCAAAGTTGCAATTTCGGGATCCTAAGCGATCTTGTGATCAGAGACCGCATTGTTTTCGGTATGTTTAATCGCGAGTTGCGCAAGAACCAGCCAAAAGTTAAAGAGCTTACGTTAAGCAGAGCCGAGGAAATTTGCAAGGTGGAGGAACTACGTGCCGAGCAAAACCATGGACGTGTGCAAGCTTTTTCAAAAACAGACTGCGCCAATCGAAAAGCGTAAGCAGGTCACGTGATCAGCATGCGAAGAACTTCCCTCGTGCTCCGAAAGAAGCTGTGCTCAACCTAAGACGGAAGTGGCACAGATCAATTGCAAAAAGGCAATTCAGGTATTCAAGATACACCCGCATCCACGAACGCGGGAGGTGCGCCGCATCTGAAAAAAAGCATGTTTCTCGTGCCGTGGCCCCAACCATTTTTCGGCTTGTTGCAAGAAAGGTCCTAAAATAAGCGCAGTGCGGCACGAGCATGACTATTTTCAAATTCTTGATGCTGGCATAGGCAACAAAGCTGACTGGGTCATCGACGCCAAGGTAACCCCCAAATTGTGTGTATGAAGGTAGACACGTGCTCCCAAGCCATGCAATTGCTGCCTCACACCATTCTTCAATGGCTCAAAGTGAATCGAGGTTTCAAAGCAAGCCCGTCTGTTCTGCGCTCATACTGTGACGTCATCAAGCATATAGGTGTAGTTACGCTACCAGTGGTTGTCAACAGTAGGAAGGACCTCAGCCTCAGCTTCATCATCGTCAGGAGGAGAAACCAGGCCCTTTTGTGGCTGTCAGCAAGTGAAGCTTTGGCACTGGTGTCATGTACCGTGGGTTCTGTTCACACTAACAGCAGTGACCAAGTTGTCAAGGAATTCCCAGAATCGTTTCAAGGTATTGGCTACCTACACGCCCCTGCCACATGGTCCTGCGGGAAGAATCAACGTTGGTGGTCCACCCGGTGCGATGAGCGCCCTTGGCATTGCTCGAGCCCCTCCGGGAAGAGTTGAACTGCATGGAAAGTGGCGACATCCTTGTCAAAGCCAACGAGCTGCCGAATTGGGTAAACCCTTTTGCGTAGCACGAAATAAAAATGGCAGACTTTTTATATGCATTGACCCCAGACGCATTAACGCGTGCCAAAAGCGAGAGCGCCATCAACATCGATGCATAATCGGGTTTTGATCAAATCGCCTTGAAAATGCCACTTCATAAATATGCACAATTAGAAGCCTTTTGGGCTCCATAGGTTCTTTAGAGTTCCCTTCGGGATCGAATCTTCCAGAAGTATTTCACAGAAATTTGAATTAAATATTTGTGCACGCCCCAAGGGTGCGTTTATATAGACGACATAACCCATATGGGGCACGAGAGAAGAGCATTATGTACGCCTCCGTGTTGCTCCAAACTCGTCAAGTAAAGCCCACCTCACGTGTAATAGACATTTTTTAGTTTAGCGCGTTAGCGTGATAGCGGGGCTATGGGAATAGCGTTACCGTGCCGCAAACATTCGTTGCAGAAACGAGCTTTAGTTGATCGGAGAAGCGTTTACGGCCCGATAGCTGTGATTGTGGCGCCATCTAGCGAAGGATACATGCGTTAAAAAAGGTGAAAGAAAATTAAAGCTTGAAATGCTCGCGTACGCTCCCGCGTGCAGCGGCATTCTAACTTTTCGAGAATAAAGAGAAATAATATATACGAACCAAGCACCAAGAGCATAAATTGACATGTTTCAGAAACGTAAACAGATGCTCTCTCGCTAGGCCTAGCGACGTTCGAAATGGGAAGCGATCTCGAAAATTCGGCTAAGTTATCCCTAATACTGCGTCGTCGAAGCTACCTGAAGGCAAGCGAAGCCATTTTGCACAGTCATTTGCTGCGAACGAAGTGAATCCTGCCACAGCAACGCTAAATTCAGATCGAAGCGGGCGTCCGAAACCGCCGCCATGTTTTACGTGAACTACGATAACCACGCAAACACGGTAACGTTAAGTCTGCGAAATACCGTGGGCACGGTAAACGGTATGGGCCGTTTACGGATCTGCGCATGCGCACTTCCATCCCGCTATTCCGATAACTACGCTATTACGCTAAACCCGCTAAACTAAAAATGTCTAATGTCACGAAGTGTACATACGGGGTGACTGAAATTGACTTTTTGTGCCACGTGATCACTCAGAACGGGATAAACCCAACCCTGCAATGAAATCACCTTTAGGTGATATGCTTCAGCCCGATGACGAAGCAGGCATTCACAGAATGTTCGGAGTCGTTTTTGCAAATACATACTTCACTCGGCAGAAAGAACAAAGCTAGTACGTAGCCTAATGACAAAAGAAGCTGTCTGTGAGTGGTCTTAAAACTAATCCGAGGAGTGGTATGCCGTGTATGGTATACTAAGCGCTGCGCCTTTGCAAGCCATATTTGGTCCGACCCGAGAAATGAAAACCTCGTGTGATGCATCGAAGAATGGGATCGGGTCGGCCCTGCTTCAGCGGTATGATGACATTGGCGGCCGGTAGCTGACGCTTCACGCACGATGACCGAGGCAGAAAAAAGGTACGCACCGATAGAAAAAGAAGCAATTGCAATACCTTACGGGTGCGAAAAATTTTCGCACTTCGTCTACGGTCGCAAATTTTTCATTGAAACCGACCACAAGCCACTCTTAGCTATTTCAGCTAAAGCCATTGGAGACATGCCGCCAAGATTACAGTGGTTTTTCTTGCGTTTATTAAGATTTCGTTATGTTGTTCACTTTGTCGCAGGAAAACAACTGCTCCTGGCTAGATATGTTATCCAGACCATCTCTCATCTGTCCCTGCAGAGATGATAACTTCGCAGATGACGTCGATGTGCACGCAGTGGGTGTCGCTTCAGAATTGGTGAGCAAGAAAATATTCGGCCAACTAGCAGAGGCACAGCCGCGGACGCGGACTTCCAAATCTTGTTGAACTTGGCCAGTGCCTTAGGAACGGAGATGGAATCATTGGCGTGCTAGCACCGGTTTCCCCGAGTTGTCTAATGGCCCAAGGTTGTGATATATGGTCCCCGAATTGTGATAAAATGGCCCAAGGTTGTTATTCCGAAGGTCATGAGGGCTCAAATGCTCAGCCATATTCGCGAG
Organism: Hyalomma asiaticum; assembly: GCA_013339685.2. Classification (NCBI taxonomy): domain Eukaryota; kingdom Metazoa; phylum Arthropoda; class Arachnida; order Ixodida; family Ixodidae; genus Hyalomma; species Hyalomma asiaticum. Next base: position 209,281,389 of record CM023481.1, read on the forward strand.
GGACACTTGCGCATAAATAAGTGTAAAGCAAGAGCTAGCCCGTCATTTGGTGTTCTAGGCAGGATTGAGCAGGTACACGGAAATTATTGTCGAAACATATGAGGTTTGACAAACCTGACATGTTATAAGCAGCGAAGATAGCCGATGGTGGTTCGAGAGATACCAGGACATGCCTGTTAGAGGGTCAGCATTGATATCTTCATATACAGTCAGAAGTCCTATTTATGTGTGTTTGATGCGTGCTCAAATTTTCCAAAAGTCGTGGCGCTACCCAACACAACAGGAACCGTCATAAGTAAACTTCATTTAGTTTTTACCAGATATGATATCCCAATAAAAGTTTGCACCGACAACGGGCCGCAATTCTCCTACCATGAATTTACCCTATTCACATTCAGGTACGACTTCACGCAAGTGAAATCGAGCCTAAGGTTTCCGCAATCCAATGGTCTCGCCGGAAAGGGTGTCCAAATTGTTAAAATCATTATGAAGAAGACGGGAGAAACTGGGACTTTTGGCTAGGGCTACTCTCCCACCGCTCACCTCTGCTTGAAGAAAGCCGCTCCCTGAGATAATTGCTTCAGGGCAGGAGACTTCAAACACGTGTGCCGAATTTCGGACCGTGTCCTGGTGAGCAAGCGCTAAGGCGCGAACTTCTACCAAAGCCAGAAACGAAGCCCCTGCCTGAACTCGAGAAATGTGCTGTGGTAAGCGTTCGAAGAGACAAGTGGAATTGCAACGCTCGAGTTATAGGCATGGTAGCACCTAGGTCATATCTTGTCGTTTTATAGGACAACCAGATACTATAGGGGAACCGGCACCACCTTCTAGCCACACGCGAGTCCTTTTAGGCCGACTTGGGAGAAGATGAATCTGTAAGCGAGCAGGCTTCCCAGGCAAAGTCGCCTGGGAGAGCGACTCCATCCCAAGCAACTAGGTCAGCGTCGCCACCTCCAACAACCACAAATGCGTCGTCATTCCATGGAAACGCAGCTGCTTATCATACAGCATTAGAATCTACACAAGCGACGCCAAGGTGATGCACCTGGCAAGGACGGCGACGTATTCGTCTTCAGTATGCGCAAGGTTTTCGACAAGTGTCTAGAACTTCGCTCCTAGGCATATAACGTTTTCCGCGGAGGAAGATGTCTTGCATAGGTCGCGCGTGCCCTCCGATAATGCCCTGCTTGATTAACACGTAGACTGTAACACGTGTCTGTTATCTGTCAGTCAACCAGCATTATACATATATACGTCCAATCTGCCATGAATACATCGCTTCTTGATCGTGTTCCTTCCATGCTGTGTATTCGTCCCTGTACACTGGAAAAATTACAAGCACAAAGGCAGACAAAGGTGCCGTAATGACCTAATGCAACCTACGACAGGGAGAGGCTAGTATTCAAACCCGGCACTCCGCGGTGCCAAGCAATGCTAACGCTCGTCCACTGTTGGCTGTTCTCGCACGTTTGTGGTGCGTGTTAACCGCTCCTACAGCGATACACATGCGTTAATATCACTGCGGAGGCTATTGTCCATCTTTGCTCGACCTCGTCGGAATGCTGCAACGAACGACGCATACGATATGCACACCAACGCACCGTAGCGTGTATTTTTTTCCGGCAATACGGACACCTGTGCACTAACGTGAACAGAAACCACGGTGCCCCACCGTGCAGGACGGTGCTCCCAACGAGCCTAGTAAGCCCACGTAAGGCATACACACTATCTTTGCGCAAAAAACGGTGATGCTACTCGTAATACTTTGGTGAATGGCATACAATTTGGCACAGGCAATTTCCTCGCTGATTCCTTTGCAAATACGACATGTCCCACAGCACATGGAACATGCCGCATTTTATACTTCAAAACCATATTAACATACTCTGAACGCGTCATTGTAATTCCTTTTGACGGCGTTGATGTACGCATGCGCAGTCGTATCTCCTGGCTCTCCTGTAAAACTCAAACAATCTAGCACCCGAGCTTCCACTTCCTCCTTTGTTTCTGAAGTCTATTTCCTGCTTCCACTAAAATCTATTCCTTAGATGGTCTAGCCAACTCGCCCAACAAGTTCTGATCGATTAATCACTCTACACTTGAATAATGTGCTTCCGCAATAAATCAGACAAGGGGTTGTAATAGTGGAATGCCTTTCGCAGTTTTTACTTTTTTTTTCAGTGGGTCGGGGAGAGGGGGGGGGGTTTATTAGTTGCGGTGCTTTTTAAATGTTGCTCGCTGGCAAGGGTTTCTTGATATCATATTTTTTAAGTTATTTTTTGATCATCATATCGACGTCTTCTGACATCATCCACGGTTTCCTAACGTTTTTGTCACTTTTGAATTGGTGATATTGAAAGGCAGTATAATTAATTTTCAAAAACATGGACAAGAGTTCAGCATACGCATCCGGAGCGCTAGTCTTCCTGTGCACTGCAGATCGATCTGCTTTGATTATGCAGTTCCAAAAGGCGCCATATTTTCTCTGGACATGCAGCGGCATTTCACACATGTCTCGGGGCCTAATCTTTAGCCCTGAGGCTTGAATACATAATTACAACGGAGTAATTATCAGTTATATCTGAGCATAACATACTAACACTGTTGACACCAGTGCCCGAATTTACAGTGATGTTATAATAAAGCCTAGATTGGCTGCGTTTCTTATTATACGCTTTGATGCGGCAAAGCGACAGTCTGAAAACCACTAGCTCGGATTCCGCGTATACACTTCAATCAAAGAGGTCCATACTCAAGTCACCTGGCTTGGTTGATCCTTTACCTGGGCCTACCCTACCATTTCAGTGTAAAATCTAAAAGGACCAGATATTTATCCTTAGGGTGGACGGCAGACTACTCTTAAAAGTTTGGTTTTATTTGTGAACCAAATTATGTCAAATTCAGCAGGGACAAGCGTAAACTCCAAAAGTTCGCATGACTTATGATGCGCATTTCGCATATCCATTCGTCGAACGCGCGGGCCTGTGCGGTATTTATTTACGATAGTTGTAGCCGTGAAACCTTAACGTATTCACGTCAGATCAAGTTACGCGAAAAACGGAATTGACCTAATAGAATGGTAATTTCACACTGTCCGAAACTAATGGAGCGCGGGCAACTGATATGAATATCCGATATCGGTGCTCTGGATTTTCGCGTTAACCAGCAGCAAGCGCCTGCTGCGTAAGCGGTTTCGATATTGTTTCTGTTGCATGATTACATATATATATTGTATATATATAAATGACAATTTTGCTTAGGTCCCTGTCACAGTCATTGCGTACGTCATCTCTTTTTTTTCCCCCGATTTCAGTGCGACGATGTTGCCACTGCGTGTCGACACGAAAGATCCATTACGCTCATGTTTTTTGCAGATCGCTACCGAGAAAAGCTTTCTGAGAGTAGGAAAAAACTGTTCGTGATAAGCACTGGAGATTCATCAGTGATACAGACCTTCACAGCTACCTACTCAGCGCCGCATTTAGCGCACATGCATGCGAGGCCTGTGTAAAATATTGGCAACATGCACTGCCTACATATCTCTTGTTATAATGCAAAAGCTACGTGAATTGCTAATAGCAACGCCATCACAGGGCTGAATTGTAAAGGTGGTCAGGTACAAGTAGCTTCGATAGAATAACATATGTGGGCAGCTGACACAATTTCACTCACTATTCAAATTTTATTATTCTGCAAGTTTTCCATCAGGCGAGCACGGGCGAATGCCGTGAACCACTGCAGGCTGATTAAGATTGCCATACTGCTTGTAACCATGCGTCGCACACGATGTTTTCCCGTGCTCTGTTTTCACTAGTGTGTTGAGATGTTATTACGTTCAAATAATATGCTCCCTCGGTAAAACTCCTGATCTTCGAAGAACCTTCACTTAGCGCCCCTTAATTGTTCTGGTAAATAATTAACGAGAAGCCGATTAGCATTCTGCCTCACACCCCAACAAAATGCCATGGGCGTTTACTGCATCACGACGCAAAATCTTGCTCGCGCAACGCACTGGAACACATAATTAACTGCCCAGCTTGCACGCCATTCGACGAGCACTGGCTGTGCAACCACTGGCTCTGACGTTGGCGGAAATCTCTTACGTTGCTTTTTCAAAAGCTTAGGCTGATGAACACGAACCTTTTGGTGCTCCGCCCCAAAATCAGAGCTTTTGCCGTGAAGTACGGCGCGGCGGGGTCATTTATCAACCCAATTATTTATTGATCTCAACAACGTGTAGTTACTTGTTCGGCGCTCCAATGGAAGCAGCGGATTTGTAAGAGCCTCCGCAGAGGCCTCTTAATCAATGCCGGTCTTTCGTACAATGCGTAACTGTTCTTTCGGGAAGTCGGAAGTTTTCCACCAGAGAAAGCTCGTTTTCGAACTTATTTTTGGTCAAAAAGCAAAAATCACGCTCTCACAATTCGCTCCACAATTCATCCAGTCGAAAATAAGAGCTAAAAACATCGACGCATGCTGAAGTTTCTCTTGGTGAACGAGTTTTCCTTGTCTATTAAGCATTCTTTTATGTAATAAGTTTGCCGGGTTCACCGATACTTTGCTGAAATACATAATCGAGATTTTTCTTAAAAAGCCGACGCGCAGTTCTTTTTTCTGATATTTTTTTACCCCACTCATGATCTTAATGATATATAGTCTTTCACATTTGCGAGTTTGCCAAGCAACACGTGTGGTCGGCTACCTATAAGTGTAAAGTGCGCACTTTTCGACGCGTAAAGGAGGCTTGTAGAAGAATTAATAGCCTACATTGTTCTTGGACGTCTCCTTTAATAAGCCTCCAACAGGTATCATTGCAAATTATCCTAAGGTTAACGGGGAAAGCAAAATGCAGCGATGCTAACTAAACAGAAGATTGCAAGGCCATCTGCGATAAATTGAGTACAATCTCATAACTTTCGCTGTCATTATGAAAATTCTCTAACGTATCCACCCTCAAAGCCATTTAATTATGACCATGAAATGGCATTGAGAAAGAGAGAAAAGATTAGGGAAACGCAGCGAGGTTAATCCATCTACGCCTGCTTGTACATTCTGTAATGGGAAAAGGGACACAGATGTAAGAAAGGGAGAATATCGCAGTAAGAGAAGCACAATTTTAAATAATCACTGTCGATTCTATGTACGTAAATAGACTGGCACATGTACAGCACCAGGGAGTCCATAAGTAATAAACACTTAGTGTATCATAAGCACCCATGTAGACAGGCAATCAGTCATTCGAAGCTGGATGATGAAATTAAGGCACGTATATAGGAACTTGTCTATATTTTTCCAAAACTAGTAATTTAAAGCCGACGGAAAATGAAGGCTAAAGACAACTTAGTGAGACAGATGAAATGGCCCTAAAGAAATTCTTTCTTTCTTAATTTTAGGTTTTTACGATGGGATTATTAGTCACGCTGTACAGTGAGGTCAACAAAGCAATATTGATCTTCCAGTACTCTTAATTTCCCACGTAAATATAAGTAATCAGCATTTCTACATATCACCTCACGAAATCCGGCCGTCGCTGCCACATTTAATCCCTGTCATTTAGTGCAGTAGCATGACGCCATAATCATCGGGCTGCCATAGCAGATTTAGGGTCCAAGCTCCTTAGAGTCGAGGCGTGTCTGCCGTTGTAATGTTGTAGCTACGCTCGCGCTCGCTCTCGGCGCGTTCCTCCCAGCGCGCGATCTCTCTCTCTTCGACAGCGGCGGTCGAGTGCAGCGAGATGGTGTGTGTGCATGTGTGGGCCGCTATCGCTGTCTCTCTCGGCGCGTGCCTCCCGGCGCGCGATTTCTCTCTTCGACAGCGGCAGTCATGAGTGCAGTCAGACGGTGTGTGTGAATGTGTGGCCGATTCCGGAGGCAGTGCACCAAGACAGTGTCCTCTGCTGTCGTTAGAGAGAGCGAACGGCACGCGTTGGCTATGGCAATGCTCTTTCTCTTGTGCGAAGTTGAACGATGAGGATTCGCAGCGTGTGCGTTAACTAAATTAATCCAGAACTCGGCACGATCAACGACGTGGGAGCGCAGGAATCTCATAAAGACCAGGAGCATAAATGACAACGCGTGTGTAAATATACACACGCGTTGTCACTCATTTACATGCATGAGTGGGCAATGTCACGGGTGATTTACGATAACGCAGAACTATCCCCAGCTTCGACCACTCGTCATGGTTCACTTCGTGGAGATGCGTGGAGTTTTTAAATGCGAAGCATTTCTTAGCGAACTTCGGTGACATTGAGCATGTCTATCTATCTATCTATCTATCTATCTATCTATCTATCTATCTATCTATCTATCTATCTATCTATCTATCTATCTATCTATCTATCTATCTATCTATCTAGCCGTCTACGACTTTGTGCTTTCCTGGCCGTATCGTTAATTGGATGTAAACGAAAATTGGTATGGCACAACATGACTGCATGACGAACATAAATGACAAATCATAACATGAACATCGTGACATGCATGCCATGAGCGACATGATTTACATGCCACGGTCTCGGTGCTCTCCTGGCCGTTTCGTTAATGGATGCACACGAAAATTGGTATGCCACAACATGGCTGCAAGACCAACATAAATGACACGGCATTACATGATAATCGTGACATGCATGTCATGACCGGCATGATTTACATGCCACGATCTTCGTGCTCTCCTGGCTGTTTCGATAATGGGATATGTATACGAAAATTGGTATGGCACTATATGACTGCATGACGAACATAAATGACAGGTCATAACATGAACATCACGACATGCATGTCATGAGCGACATGATTTACATGCCCCGGTCTCGGTGCCGTCCTGGCCGTTTCGTTAATGGGATGTATACCAAAATTGCTATGGCAGAACACGACTGCATGACGAACGTAAATGACAGGTCACAACATTACAATCACGATATGCGTTTCATGAGCGACATGGTTTACATGCCGCAGTCTTGGTGCTCTTGCGGCCGTTTCGCTAGCTTCGTGTGTATGAAAATTGGTATAGCGAGACAACAAAGCAGATCCATTTTACGTTCCTTATGCGTGCTTCGCATTTCTTTGATTCCCACTCCACGTGGGATCTGCCATTTTTTGGTTTTTTTTCGTCAAGGTCTCGTAAAATTGAGATTTGTTAGTTACTTTAGTAACAGTACGTAGTAGCGTGTTTGCTCACAATCACCTTAGCAAAGGAGATTAAGTATAGTTATATATATTTATGTTAACGAGGGCTTTCATATAACAAAAAGCTATGCGAAGCTTTCCGGCGGTGACCATCCGTGTGCACCCGTGTGTTTGATTAAAACGAAACTCGAAAGCGCCCATGTGCTTAGTTTAGGCGCACGTTTAAGAACACCTTGTGTTCAAACTTTATCAGCAGTCCCCAACTACAACGTGCCCCATAATGACATCGGGATTTTTGGGAAAATCCGATGCAAAATCCTAGAAATAATTTCCTTCTCCATGCAGTGCATTTGTTACTGTCTTTTCTTTCAGTTCAACTTCTTGGTCACGCCAATTAAGATTCATTGATTACATGGGCATCTGACCGCATAAAACTCACTGCCCTGCATTGACCATTGCTTTAGGTTCGTTTCACGTGGCAGCGATTTTGCTCGAACAGTGCAGTCGTTCGAGCACCCAGACCATTTCACAGGCGGCACGCGCAACTGCGACTAAGATCACGCGAGTTGCTCCACTGCACTAGCAGGGGAGCCTTTGACCAATGGTGGAGCCTCCGCAAGCAGTGACGCAGAAGGGCCTACTTAGGCGCGAGGTAGAGACAGAGAGATTGCGACGTACCACTGGGAAACGGTGCTGGTGGAACGGAGACGCGTCGGCGCATCCCGGTGCCTTTAAGGCGCCGCGGTTTCTGCAATGCGCATATATGTCCTCGACCTCTACTTCATTGGCAATGTTCTTCCTAGATCCAAAATTTCTACATGATAACTGCTTCCTTCAAAACTGGGTAGCCCTATTGTGGCAGTCCGGATCTTTAAAGACGATAGTATTTTTGGGGGGGCTGCCTAAACGCGTGAAAATTAGACCGTCTGTGTCAGTGTGTCCGTCTATATGTCACTCTATTCAAATGCCTGGCCAAGCCCTATTCAACCGGGCGGTCAAAACCAACCGAGCTACGAGCATTAGTGACACGAGGAGACACACGTCAACCTTATACGATGCAAAGAAATCTCCGCCCTCTTTGAGTCAAGATAAAACCGTCATTCTCAGCTTTAATTTAATTAAGAGCGAACATTCTGCTGTTTTTTAACAAATGTAAAATCAACACTTTAGAAATGGCGTCGAAGAGACGCCAAAGTAATAAAACATCCCAACACATGCAGCGAAAGCAGGGCGAACGCGGGGAAATTTGAATTGAACTCAGCAAAACATCCGTTGCATCCATTATGGGAGGGAAACAGCACGATGGATGGGTGGGGAAGACAGGGTATTAAGTATCAGGGGCAGGAGGAGACTATCGTCTTTCGACGTCATTTGCAGCGAAGCAAGCAGATGTACGGTCATTTTTGCACTTGATGATGACATAAACTTTTGTTTTCTTTCTGTGGGAACTGCTTTCGAGAGGCATATTATTGTGAAAGGAATTACGTCATTAGAAGTGTATTCGAGTCGCCACTGTTGTGCTATCACAGTATCGACGCACCAATGTGGCACGCACCTTTCGAATTAAATGGGTATATGAGGCACGTAGAGGCGCTGACTGAATTTAGCACCAAAAGCATACAACCAAGTTTACGTCACGTCACATTTACGTAGGGCATTAGAACAGGCTGATTTTTATTTGTTGAATAAACAAAGAAACAAACGGTTATTCTTTCGGCAATAGCCCCCAGCAGTAATAACGCCGGGGGCGTCCGTAGAGGACGCCTCCGGCGTTGGTACTCCTTGCACGAAGTGTACCGTTTAATTAGGCGGTGTGTTCGTTCATGGCCCAAGTGTCAGCGCAGTAACAGCGTTCCTCATAAAATTACTGGATCACTCCAACTACTACGTTGCCCATTCCGACACTTCGACGGTAGGAATATTCATTTGCACGGTCTATTACCGTAGATCCCAGACTGACAACAACGTAATCGTCGCTGTGGGCGACCCCACGTGCTGCATAGGAACTTCAGCGCTTCCAGCAGCCGCAGCACCTGAATTCGTCCCGAGCGACTCGTGAGCTGCGTTCCTTGCTGAAGCCATGGGAGCTCTCCTCCAAAAAATTGTTCAACTACTAACATTCGTCGAATACCAAAGCATATCATATCCGAGCGAATAGAATGGTGGGGCGTTTTAATTGCACATTCGGCTGTATGGTCATCGTGTGCGTTGCTGCAGATCGTACCAACTGGGACAGCATACTGCCCTTTAATACCTATGGAGTGTGCCATAGGATTCTCTCCATTCTGTCTTTCTTATGGTTGCGAACATTGCTCGTCCATGGGCACGACTCTACTTCTTCTCTATTGCCCTATGCTTCAAGACCCACGACCCTGCTTGGTGTCGATATTTGAGTAGAAGAACGTCATGTGCTCGTACGCTCACTTACCGCGCATGACCGAGCCTGCCAGATACTTTGTCATGACATGGCAAAAACTCACCTCATTTCTAGCCAAGTGACACGTCTGTGCTTCTCCTCGTTCCCTTTTCAGCACCCAGCCTTTCCACAATGGCCATGTCTAAGACGGCCCATACCGGATTCCACAACGGCCCCAGCCAACTCCGTCGTTGAGCCTCTCCTGCCATCTACGGCCGCCGTGAAAGTAGGCACGTAGGTCCATTGAGACCTCACTCTGATCCACCAGACCTGCGTGTTCCATAGGTCACCAGTATGGCCATTTTATCGCCGGGAGGTGGCACCAGCAGAAGGCGTAGTAGGAGATGGTTGTTGGTGGCGGTGCCAGCGCGCCTTCTGCTTGGTCTTGGCTGTTTCTGTTCATTTGGGGCTTCAACGTCTGACGCACGTAACGCTGCACGCTCACCATTAATACGTAAAAAAAGAAGGGCTATGCTTAAGAGCAGCCGACATAGCGGTAACCTGCAGTTTCAAATATCGCACGATTAAGAAGGAAAACAAAGGCCTCCTGAATGGCAAACATAGCTGAAAGAAAAGGTTGTCCTCTGTAAATAGGTAATGAAATGAGAAATATTCCCTAGTTTCCTGATTCATTGTAGCCCTCCAAAAAAATACAAAAAAAAAACTTTCGCAAAGATTTGTCAGGCAGCACTGGCATATGGACGAGAGGTTTACAAATAGGGGAACATTAAATTAAGTACTCCTGGCGTCCCTCTTCAAGATGAGTAATAGTTTAGGGGAGCAGAAATAATGTGAAGAAGACGGTGAAGTGTTCTGTGTACTGTTAGACGAGTCAGGCAATAATACTGAGTAGTTTTCACGTCAAAAGCCTGAAGTGTGTCTTGCCAGATTCCTATGGCCGCAGACTCCGGTGCAGCCTCCAACGTTTCAAATATATCAATAAAAGTAGAGTCAGGGAAATATGTAACCATAACGTGAAAGAAATAGAAGCAGCTGTCAGAAAAGCAGTCGGCATCAAAACAACTCAAAGCACACTTTCTTCGGGAAAGAACATAATGCATGCAGTGGAAGATAGCCAGGGCAACATCGTTAACAAATTCAGTGATATAAACAAGGTGGCCGAGGATTTCTACTCTGAACTACACACCTCAAATACGAGTCTCCCCACCATGAGTGTATTAAATGTCGATCAGGACACCGAAATCCAATGTGTCACACCAGACGAGCTTAGAAAAGTAATACAGAGCATGTCCCGTGGAAAAGCGGCTGGAGAAGACGGCATTACCACCGACTTGATCAAAGATGGAGGAGACTTCCTAACTGGGAAGCTCGCGACACTATACGCACTATGCCTCTAAATTTCAAATGTACCAGTCAGTTGAAAAAATGCAAACATTCCATTATTACACAAGAAGGGAGATGTAAAAGACTTGAGGAACTACATGCCGATCAGTCTACTCTCAGCACTTTACAAAATTTTCACAAGGGTTATCTCAAACAGACTAACGGCCACAATTGATTTTATTCAACCAAGAGAGAAAGCAGGGTTCAGAAAAAAATACTCCACCATAGACCACCTTCATGCGATCAATCAAGTATATGGCTTTCATAGACTACGAAAAGGCTTTCGACTCGGTAAGATACCAGCATTTCTGGAGGCATTACGCCGTCAAGGAATACGCGATAGCTACGTAAACACAACAGCCAACACCTAAAGATAAATATTCTACAGCCACCCTACTCCTTCTTAAGAAAAGCAGGAAAATCCCAATACAGAAATGTGTGTCAGACAAGGAGATACAATTCCTCCAATGCTATTTACTGCATGTTCGCAAGAAGTCTTCAAAAGATTAGACTGGGACGAGACAGGGCTAAGGATTAACGGCGAATATCTGAGTAACTTTTGCCGACCGATTTGCCGACCACATAGTACTTTTTAGCAATGATGGCGACGAACTACAGAAGATGATTGAAGACTTAAGCCGAGAAAGGTCTAAGGTAGGATTAAGGATGAACATGCAGAAAACAAAGATAATGCTAAGTGGCACGGCGAAAACACGTGGCTTCACGATCGGAAACCAGACATTAGAGGTCGTAGAAGAATACCTATATCTAGGACAGCTACTGACGGGAGAACCCGCCCATACAAAAGAAATCCACCGTAGAATAAACATGGGATGGCGCGCGTACGGGAGACATTCCCAACTCATGAACGGAAATCAACCACTATCACTCAACCGGAAACTATATAACCACTGCATTTTGCCAATGCTGACATACGGGGCAGAAACTTGGAGAATTACGAAGAAATTAAGGGGAAGTTAAGAACCACGGCAGCGGGCGATGGAACGAAAAATGATAGGCGTTACATTAAGAGATAGGAAGACAGCCGAGTGTGTCAGAGAACACACGGGAGTCGCCGACATACTGACCGTTGCTAAGAATAAAAAATGGACATGGGTACGCTAAGTGATTAGATGGCTAGATAACCGATGGACAGTTAGAACAACTGGAATGAATACCAAGAGAGGGTAAGCGTAGCCGCGAACGACACAGAGTAAGATGAGGCGATGAAATCAAGAAATTCGCAGGCATCAAATGGGATCAGCTCGCGCAGGACAGGCAAAGACGGAGAGGATAGGGAGAGGCCTTCGTCCTGCGGTGCACATAAGATAGGATGATGGTGGTGGTGGTGGTGGTGATGATGATGATGATGATAGCGTTAGCTAGTACGGGACGAAGCAAGTAATGATCCGTGATCGTGGCCACAGATCCGAGAAGGCGGTTCCAGTCCACGGATGTTATGTGGATAAATGAATAACTGTATGTTTTGCAACACACGCTATACGAGTACTGCACTTACAAGTAGGCAAGTGAAAGCGGGCCACTCAAGATGTTTTTCAAGCGAAGAGGATATGTACGATGAAAATAGGCAAAATCACATGTGAATTGATTTCATTGAACTCAAGCAAAAAAGTCACGTCGCACGAGGTAAATTAGAACCAAGCTTTAATTTGCAACGGAACGAAAATTCATCCGGTGTTAACATTTAGAATCCTATAATCTGCATTTTGAGAACTCAAAGGTGGCTCAGCTAGAGCAACGCCTAAATAAATAATTATTAATTAATTAATTAATTTCAGGGGTGTTGCGTTCCAAAATCACAATTTGATCATGAAAGGCACTGTTGTGGAGCGCTCCGGAAATTTCGACCACCTGGGGTTATTTGACGTGCACTGACATCGCACAGCACACGGGCCTCAACATTTCAACTCCAGAGAAACGCAGCCACCACCGACGGGAAGACTAGAACAATGCTAACCTGCTCGCACTATGCGTCTGAAAAGCAGATTTAACGTCAATGTGTACAACACGTGGGAACGCGTGCGTGATCGTAATACCGCTGGCATTATGAGTGTTTCACACGCCTCGAACAGTGTACAACGCGGCTTCATGATGTCTGTATCAAGTGTGAAAAATTATGCGTCCTAAATTCAGAAAAAATGTATTTCCGCCGAACCTTAGCAGCAAAAATTATCGTTTCAGGAAGGCTCCCTTACGTCTACAGTTTACATTTTAGCGCCTCATTTGCATTGCTTCTTTCAGTCATTTATCCTAAATTTCTGTAAATAAAGACATGCTTCCTCGTAACCCATTATGCAAATGTGCGTCTTGCACACGGTGGAGCATCTTATAAAGAAAGATTACCAGCACAGCAATAAAACTTGCCAAGGTTTGACCGTCTTACGCTGCCAGAGTCTAGAAAAATTTAGATTGAATGTGCCACTCAATCGAAAATGTATGGCTTAAGAGGCTGCCCCTCAGCCCGCACGGGGAGAAATTTATTCATTCTAGTTGTACCGTTTACTCATTCTGTGCTGCTCTCCCTCGTAGCTCTTATTGGCTTTGCTGCCAACGACTTCTGCTCGCACTTCCTGAATCTCTCTCTCTCGTTTTCTTTCTTTCTTTTTTTTTCGATACTGCAGAGAGCATGGTTCTGTGCCACCGCCACCACTGCCGCAAGACGATCGACTATGCCGGTCGTCTCGACGAGCTCACGTGCTGTTTGTGTCTTTTACTTCCAGCAATCGGCTGGTGCGAGCAGGAAGATTTTGATTCCAAGTTATCCTAACCTTCGTGTGGCACAAACACGGCATTCACTTGCGCAAATCAGATTAAGCTCTTTTTTTTTCAGCTAAGGTTCTTGATTCTTTGATATCCCCTTCTCTCTCTCTTTCTCTTTCTCTCTCGCTGGCGACTCGGCTGCATATTGATCAGTACAAGAAAAACGAACGTCGTGATACCCGAAGAGTACACACAGATCCAGCTATCCAGCACGCGGACTATTGATTGGTATGAAAAGTTCATGCCGAGCCGGGAAAGGTGAACGTTAATTCTCCATGCACGGAAAAGGAAGAGATGGAACCGCCGAGGTCCGAATTATTCTCCAAAGACAGGAAGTTCTGTCATTTCGAAGCACGTTTCATGAACCTCTGAGATTATTTAATATTCTCGCTCGGCGGTGAGATAGTATCCAAACGTATGCTTCCCAAAATATATTTTCCAAACCACGTCGCAAGAGATGTCCTTCATATTGGCTGGTTTCATTCGTTTATTTTTTTAATCCCTGGTGCACCTCTTGCACCCCGCTGGGGTGTCCGGCAATACCTGCCTGGGATAAAGTGACAGCTTTGCGCTTGCATGTTGTTCATCCTACTTGCGTGCAGGTATGAAATTCCACTGATTGCACCTTTAGGTATCAGTTTGGCGAGGGAAAAAAAGTGCTGTAGATTTCAGGCCTGGTCCAGTAAGAGGAGAAATGTTGCGTGGTATTCATTCACATATATTAAGAGGAATGGTGTCCCAACCGTGAGGCTGAGATAAGGAGAAAAATAAGAATGGGGTGGAGTGCATTCGTTAGGCATTGCCAAGTAATGAATGGCTGCTTACGATTGAGCTTGAAAAGGAAAGCGTGCAGGTGCACCTTGCTGATAATTACTTGCGGGGCAAGAACTTGGAGGCTCACTAAAAGTGTCCAACTTTAACAGGGCACAACGGAGCGAGCAATGAAACGGGGACGGATAGTTGTAACGGTAAGGGACGAGGGAGAGTGGAGTGGGGCATGAAACACACTCGTTTTAATGGAATAAAGGATGAATGGATGTGGGAAGGACACGTAATGCGAATGCAAGATATTATTTGGTCATTAAGAGTAACAGAATAGATTCCTAGAGAAGGCAAGCATGACAGGGGGCGGCAGAAAGGTGGGCAGACTAGATCAAGAAGTTTACGGGGTTGGGTTAACGTAGTCGCACTTAGCATAGCACGAGACCGGCATACTTGGAGATCTATGACAGATGCCTTTGCCCTGCAGTGGGCGTAGACACGCTGCTACTGCAGGTTATTAACGCAATAACGTTAAAGAGCGTTTCGCAGAAATTCCGGTGTCGGCGTCGTTGGTTGTGAGCTGAAAATCACCGTTGTACATGAGCGAACACTCGAGGTGAATGTAAAGAAAAAATCACCGCATCTCCACTAATGTGAACCATGACGAGTGGCGAAGCACTGGGTGTCGTACCAGTATGTCACCGTACGTCACCCGCGCGTTGCCACTGCGAATATCAAATGAGTGATATAAAGTGCGTACATATATAGAGATATATTTATTTGGTTCCTCTTTAATGCTGTTGCATTTAAATTTTCTTGTTATAATTCGTATATCATCGTGAGTTCTGGATTCACATACACATATGTTTCGACCATAGCAGCAGTTTTCTCTATACCGTGACAGCGAGAGTCGACGACAAAGCTAGATCCTAAGGTGCTTGGCCCCTAAAATCATGACAGCTGACTAACGTGAAACCTGGGAAAGTGCGAAACATGCAGTGTTTCCCACAGGAAACGCCAGCCACTGCTAATGGGCTTGCTTTACCATGGCCACGACGACGGCGTTAGACGCCGACAGCCCGGACGCATTAGCAGAAACTCGTTAGAATCTGATAACTTGGAGCGCTAAAGAGACGAGGACGAGAAAAATGCACACAGGACAGGCGCTTCAATTATGAACCAAATGGCCCAAAAACACGTCCTCTTAAGTCGTTCGAATCGTTTCTCACCCGACAACTCTGCATACATACTGTCTGTGTCCACTGCCTCCAGGATCGGGCCACACATGCACACGCACCGTCTCTCTCTGCACAGCCTCCAGCATGGTCCCACACCCACACTGGCAACGGCTCCGTGACGGACGTGGTAGGAACTGCGGTGCTTTCTTCTTCGGTGAGTTTTGGTGGTGCATCGTCACTTTATTGTACTTGGCCCGTTACGCTGCAGTACTTCACAACCTCAACTCCACGAGTGAAGACATACAATAACAAGTGTGGTCTCATCACAATTACGTGGCTAAGCGGCTTAAGAGCTTGGCAAGCCAAAGAGCGCAATGACAATGGGGTCACGCATCGCTCTCGCATTGAACTCTCAAAGCAAAGCTTAAGGGTCCCACAACTTATTATTATTATTATTATTATTATTATTATTATTATTATTATTATTATTATTATTATTATTATTATTATCGCTTGTCACGCGATGTGTTCACATACCGATCGCCAACCTTTTGTTTCTACAGACCAACATTTGAAACCAGCTCTTCCTCCGGTTCCTTGCCGTAATTCTCTGCATGTAACCCGTCGCGGTTGTAGTTCTAGTAGTCGTAGTGGTTGTTGATTGGACGAAATACTCGTATATGTAGTAGGTGAGAGAGAAGGAACGTTATTAGTGGCGACAACAGTAACTCCTTCCTAAGCAGGGTATCGAACTCAACCCGAACCTGAACCGAAAACCGCACCCGAACCAAATTTTCGCCGGAGCTGAACCCGAACCCGAACCGATATTCCCGGAACGTTCTTGAACCCGAACTGAACCTGAACCGAAAAAGAAATATAATATCGGTTTGGTAAAAACCGCTCCGAATTGCCGCGATGCCGCGAGGTGGAAACAGCAAGCATCTTGTCCCTGTGAGTGATTCCGGCCCCTTTGTCTGTCGGATTTTAACGGTTTATTTATATGACTCATTTTCTTGTTACGAACGTCCCTTCTTTTTTCGCATAAATGGTCTATAGTGGTGCTCGAATGCGGACCCGAAAGACGTGAGTGCTAACACAGCTGCGCGGTTGCATTTCGATTGGGGCTAAATGCTAAGGGCCGTGTGCTTTGCAATGCCAGTGCAAGCTAAACAAGCCCAGAGGATCGAACATTCCAGAGCCCTTAATACGGCATGTCTCGCCTTTCCACTCTTCCATTTGCTTTTTCCCATGACTCTGGGATGCGATGCCTACACAGGCTGCAGAAAACAGCGTTCTTGGGCGAATCAGAACCGGTATTTATCCTTTCTCTTTGTCATTACCTGTGAAAGTTAACGCAATTTGACGCGCTGGAGTGGAGCACGAGAACATTCATTGCTTTAACCACAAATTGAAATTTCTTCATGGTAAAAAAAACCGTTTTCTAAGTAAAGTTGAGGAAGTAGACATTGAAATATGGGATGTGCACACCGGAAGGCGCTGCATGCATGTACATGTATACTAACGAACATGGCCAATGGACAGTCTGAGATCTGTGTTGGCTTTGCTTTGTGACTCGGTAGCATTTGATCGGAGCCTTTAATAAACTTCTGAGCAAGTAAATCTCCCCTTTATGCAACCGATTAATTCTCTGTCATTTTATACAAAGACAATTATTTTGTCTTCATTCTCTAAATTTGTTGTGTTCAATCATAATTGGGAGTTTGCTCAACGAGGTGTACTCCGCTACAGCTGCATTTATGCCGTACAAATTTCAACATAAATCTCCGGATGCAATGATGCACTTTTGTCTTCCTGCGCAAGTGAAAAGTCGTGTAGGGCTCTTGCTGTGCGGCCATCAGCAGACTCGACGATTATTTTAATTTTATTCGGTTTTTCTCTAACAGTTATCTGACACGCCTCGAAAATTTTGTCTTTCAACATTCGTATAAATTTTCACTGTTTTACTCGGTTCCTGTCTAACTAGCAACAGAAAGAAAGGCGTGCAAGAGAGAGCTCAAGGATGGTTGGTGTCGGAGGTGCGCAAAGGCTCGACAAGCAACGCAATGCTCATAGCAGGACTATGTTTTTGTGTGTGCCCGCTCTAACTATTTTCACCAAATTTTGCTGACTTATGTGAAAACATCGCTAGCTCTTTCCAAAGTGCTAGTGGGTCCTTCCACAGTATGAAAAAAATTCACAGCATATCCACGGAGTGAATGATGATGAGTGGGCGAAGCTCCGGAGGTTCATCGTAGATCGTGCCGAGTTCCGGATTAATTTAGTGATATAGTGTCATTTTTTGTGGGTAAATTCCAGTCCTGGTGAACTTGCGAATGGCGTCACTTGACCAGTGCTGCTTGGAGTGTTTCAGGCTTGCATAAACAGCGCTGTCAAGCTCAAATGTGAAGTTTACTGCGCGTAGTCGGCTCGTGAACCGGCTCAGTGTTGCGAACCGGTTTGTGAACCGGTTAAAAGCTTCATTTCTTCGAACCGGAACTGAACCGGAGCGAAATGATGCACGTTGAACCCGAGCCCTAACCCGAACCCTCATTTTCTTTCGGTTCGGCACCCTGCTCCTAAGGCCCTTAAGCTTTATCTGTTTCCACGTGGTAGGCAAAAACTTCGTATCTCAGGTGATATCAAAAGCTGCAACAGCAAATGTCAAGGTCCTGCAAAACAACGTTCCAACCTCGGCTTGCACGGAGCGATTCTGGGTAAGCTATATATATATATATATATATATATATATATATATATATATATATATATATATATTCTGCGCTTGCTTTTTCCTTCCTTTTAGCTTGATTGCTTGCTTCTGTTTTTGTTTGCATGTTTTATTGCTCTTCTCTTTCTTGAACGCGACGAAAAAGCAATCGATAGACGGAGAGACAGAAAGGTGAGCCAGTCCTTAGACTGACTGACTACCTTGCACAGCGGAAAGGACGTAAATGGAATAAGAGATAACACACAGCAAACACGGCAAAGAAAAAGACAGAAGGAAAAAGTAAAAGACATAGTAAATCTGACCTAGCCTACAGTCTGACACCGGAGGCCACTTACCCGTCAGACGCGCAACAACTAGTCCAACGGCTTCAGTGCCGAGGACGGCCTCGGCTAGTGTCCTAGAAACATTCTCATCGACAGTTGCTACTGATAACTAGGACAGGCAGCGGTCTACATTGCCACCCAGTGGGGACATAACATGGACTTCATAATATGACGATTCCGAATCCGCCGCATGGCGACTTATCTCCATGAAATGATACAAATTCTTTTGGTGATGCGTCCCACCAGGCGACTCATTCCGGACAACTATCGACAATTTCCAAGGCATTGACAGAATCCGCAGGACAAGTCACCCACTCATACTTCCCGTACATAAGTTCTTTCGTTACTGAAAGCTGGGGTTAGCAACTATCGTTTCCTTATGCCTTTCACATGGGAAACCACGGTTAGCGTTTGAAAGCGAACAAACGATAGAACCAGGGGTCGCCTCCCATTCTATCTTTGTTTTTCGATCTTTATTCCACTGTCAAAAGCACGCTTGCTCACAGCCTAGATATAGTCCCGTCTCCTTCATGGTTTCTATGTTCAAGTATCGCAGTGCACTGGTTTGCAGACGCGACACACTGCGGCGTACGCCGAGAACGGCCATCCATCATGAGCAGTCTTCTGAGCGTACGACTTAAGGAACACAGCAAGCACACCAAAAGCAACTATGTGGTCTCGTGCAAGTCTGATGGTTCCCGAATTCTTAGTGCAGCTATATTCGTCGGCCTATTACATATTTCCATGGTGTACGCTAAGTGGAGCCCTACGGCGTAGAGAAGAAAGCGCGTGCTTAGACTGCAATGATGCGCAGCAGTTTTTCCATATGCAAAAGCGTTCATCGTTCCTAACCGCGCTGTTCACCTAACTGTCCCCACAGCAGAAATACTCTACGCCAAGAGTAAAATTTCTTCGAACTCTTCGTGAGCGAGCAAGCGAAAGCAGGGGTTCATACAATCAGAAGCACGTTAATAAAAAAGAGGAAAGAAAAGAAGAAGAAACAGAAACAAGTGACATACATACGCTTCGAAAGGCGAGCGGGGGAAGTTCTTTCGTAAGCGAAGGCCTTCCATCGTTCATACATCCATACCCTCACATGAAAATTTTGGTGTCTACCAAGTAAACAACACGATCAGGAAAGCACCCATACGTAGCGGGCAGCATACAAAGAGGCGTAGATAGATACGGACAAAGTTCGTTCAGTTCACGAGGAAATACTTCGCATTTGAAAAAGAAATACAGGATGTTACAACAAACACTTTAAACAATTTAAGACGATTGACTATTAGAGAAAAAAACTAAACCTTCTTCACAACGGAACTGTTAGCTCACGCGGTCGTCAAGAAGTCACAGGGAAGTGCAAATATTAACATACTAATAAGAATTAACAAAACAACTTGCAATTCGAGACATCTGGTGGCTATTTTCAGTGTCATGTTATTAACCACGGAGGTGAGGATGTCATGTAAGCTTTCAAAACAAAGAAAAGCTCCTTGTCTAAAGCCCTGCAGCGCGAGCAAACCAGGGATTTTTTTTTCCGCACCAAAACGAAACTGAGCGCGTGAAGAAAGGCGGAAGTCACAGGCACATCCAACCTCCGCTGGTGACGTCTTTCAAAGATTAGAGCAGCCAATTTCGAAATGCACGATTTGCGATTTGTGCTTTATTTCCTTATTGCTACAAAGCCTCGGTGCTCTGCACAGGCAAAAGCCAGCGTTATGTTTTGCTTATTCGAGTTTTGGGAGCCCGTACATATCGAATTGTCCATAGAGTGATTATATTAATTCTAGAGAACACGCTCCTCATAGCGCCCGTTTATTGGAGGGGGAGTCCCCCGTGAGCGCCGCCATCTTGCAAGGCTAAGGTTGCGGGCTCGTGAGTCGGTGCCCATTGGCGAGAGTAGCCGGTATTAGCCTGGCAACCAAGCACGGCCTCCGAAATTACACATACATGGAGTTAATTTATGGACCCTAGAAACAATGCAGGGCCGAGAAGGGAGGCTCCCGCCAGCGCTCCATCCTGTTGCAATGTCTCATTACGGCCAGCCCAACTGTTACTGATATATCTAAAAACAAGTATATAGGCCGTCTTGTATCGATTCCTTAAAAAAAGGGATACTTATTAGAAGATTAAGTGTGAATATTAAGCACATAGAAAGGGCTTGCTAGGAACACAGTTCAGGTATTTTGTGGTGCACGCATTAGGCCAATGAAGCATGGTGTAGTATCTATTTGCGCTTTCGGATGCGTAGTTTTGCTTCTTATAAAGTTTGGGTGTCAGATAGGACGTATGTGATTGCGCGTCGGCACCTGTTCACGCGCTGCAACCTTCATGCTGATATATTATTGCTGTTACCACCTTCTCCTCTCTCTGCGACCACAGCGGGTTAACGAACGGATGAGTTGACGCAGGCATCGGCCCGACAGCCGGGCTGGTCGATCGTGCCTTAGCCAATGTGCACGTACAGCCCAAGGAACACGGACTGGTAGTTAGCGCGTCGAAAGGGCCCTTAGTCCCAAATAATGAATCATGCTTAACACGTACCTACATAGTGCACGGACCTCTTTGGCACGGCGATAATCGACAAGACTACACTGACCACGCCGGGTGCGGTGCTCCTCGTACTTAGTTCGGCGTGTAGACCCTTGACGGCTTCCTCAGAATGAACTTCCCAGCTCCATTGACGGGCACCACTCAGATTTCTGAGGTTCTCTCGTGGAGGCCTTCGAAGGCCATATGATGAACCAGCTGTCGTCAGAGACAGGAATTTGCCAAATTTTCACGCGTATGCTGCCATCTATCGACGTTGGTTGCACTTTATTTTCTCCGAAGGGCCTTCTAGATTAGATGTGTCTTTATACGCCCTTCCGGAAGCTGTGCGGTTACATACCACGTTACCAGATTAATACCGGCTGCTGTCGCCAAGGGTAGCCGGCGACTCACTAGCTCGCAACCTGAGCGTTGCAACAGCGTGGCACTCGCGGGACACCCCGCCCCCTTATTTTTTATGTATATGGGCCCTATATGAGGAACTTGTTCTCTATAGTCAGGATATTAACTTTATGGAATTGACCGCTGCAAGCACCGGAATATCACCAGTGGACTGTGAATTCACACGTGACTTCTAGCGTTCCTTCCGCAAAGAGCCTCGGTTTCATGAGGCCTCGCGGGCCGCAGAGCTTCCGAGTACGACATTTTCTTTGCCTTAAAGGCGCGTAGGGCATCATCGTCACTTTGTTTACAAACTCGCCATTAACAATAACCTCAACATCCGGCTAATTCGCAAGTAAATTATGCAACTTTAGTTAAATAACGATGAAATTTTTATCTTCTAACAAATAATAACGTCCCCCCAACCTGAAGAACTGCAGCTTAGGAAAATGCCTTGTTCTTTTCTAAAAGCCTATCTTGGAGAATTTTCGAAAGACTTCGCTGAAGCACCCGGTGCATACTGGAAAGCACCGAGTAACATTCGAGCATTCGAGTAACAGTGCAAGTACAAGCCATGCGCCGGTGAAAGATAAGCAAGAGGTATTCTTAAGAACGAGGAAGGAAAAAGAACAGGAAGGAGACGGCGACAAAAAAAAAGGAATAGGAGGAATGAAAATTGGCAGATCCCACGTGCAGTGGGAATCAAGGAAATACGAAGCACGCAACAGGCACGTAAAATGGAGTTTGCATTGTTGTCTCGCTACACCGAGTTTGGTGCATGCGAACTTAACGAAACGGCCGCAAGAGCATCACGACTGTGGCATGTAAACCATGCCGCTCATACACGCATGTCATGATTCTGATGTTATAGCCTGTCATTTACGTTCGTCATGCAGTCGTGTTGTGCCATAGCAATTTTGGAATACATCCCATTAACGAAACGACCAGGAGAGCACCAAGACCGTTGGCATTGTTCTCTGCCGGAGAAATATCAGTTCGCTTTTATTCCACGCAGCTGCTCATTTTTCCTATGCACGGCTGCGCATATCCTACCTAAGTTACTGGGAGCCGTAAAAACGATGTTAACCCCATATCTACTTACCACTTTCTTAATCCTGTTCGAAACAGATACTTACGACTCTTTTCTTGTTATTATTGCTGTCAGCTACGGCGCGCGTTTCGGTCGAAATGGATTTCTACAGGCGCTCAGCTACAATGGCTAAGCTAGGGTAACCTGCTTCTAATAGGCGCCTGACCTGCACATTCAATTGGTGCACATATGATTTGGTTGGGGCTAACTTCCGACACAATACGGCTATTCCGTTTTTTAATACTTTGGAATCCCTCTTTCCCTGTGCCCGTGTTTTTCACGCCTGTTCTGTACATTACGAACCACTTGTGTCTATCGTATGAAGAGCAGTTTCGGACTAAATTAAGAATATCACATCCGCGTGTGGGACTACTCACCATTGTGAAAAGTTCAAATGCAACTAAATGTTCACGAAATCCCTTGAAATTCGGTGGGGTAGTGACAACGTGGCCCAGTCGATTATAGGGCATTGAAATCTCGAAAAAGGCGTACGTGATTAGTATACGGCAGCGCTTATGTGAGACCTGACCGGGTCGCGGGTGTGGTGAAGCATCACGAGTCATACTGCATGCTTACACGAGCGGTAATTTTATCCTGCAACTAAACACTCAATAACGGATCTGTAATATCTAATATATACAGCTTGCATGTATTCTGTGTCGGAGATTCCTCACAACTGCACTTTAACTATGAGCGTGCTTAAGCATGGTATATAGTACTTAAACCGTAGTTGTGATGAACTACCGACGCAAAGGTGACATATATGTACTTGCTGAAGACACTACAGAGTTTTTTTGTAGGAATACGGTGACAGTGATGCACCTGTCATATTCGCGTGTGAACTCCTCGCCGAGGTGGCAATACTCTGCCGCTACTAAAGTTACATTGAAATCACTAAAAGAAACTTGTTAATCATTTTTAATTGTCGATATGAGGGCAGTTGATTACATTGGAAAGTTACATTGGATTCATTGGAGGCTACTTATAGTAACGTACAGTACCGCAATCACATTGACTTGCATAAAAGGATAGTAAGAATATCATCCATTCACGTTCGTTTCCTTTTTGTCTTTTTTACGACGCGAAAATTTCAGAAAAGTCAGCGATCCTTGGGGAGTCGGAGAATCGCTATTGACTGTACGCGAAGATGAGAGAAAGTTGTCCTCCAGTAGAGCAATCTTCAAACACGATGGGTGGAAGGTTGTTGGCGATCGACCGGAGTGGTGGGGCGGCAAAGCTACTGCCGCCCAACAGTGCGGAGAACCTGATTCTATCGTGAGACGTTTTGTTTTTTGGTTTTTTTTCTAACACGGGCCCTCGCCTATAAAGCGTCAAGAAAGAATTGCTAAAGCGCCTCCCTCCCTGACCTGTCATGCCCTGACCGCCTGCCTTGCACTATAGCGAGGATGGATGCAGCACTCAGTGTTTCGTACCTAGCTTGGATTAGGAAGGGAAGAAAAAGAGCAATTTCTCCTGCACCCAGCGCACCTTCGTTTCTGATATTTGGCATGTACAATTGATACTCATAAATAGTCTTGCTTTGGTGATTCGCGAGCATCAAAAATTCGCATGTTTTCCTCTCATAAACGGTGTCGAATGGCAGAGTGATGCGTAAACGAACCCTATGAGAGCAGGTATATTGCTGCCGAAAGAGCGATCAAAGCGTGAGTGGCTTTTCACAAGAATGTTGATCGTGCTAAATAAACGGTGAAGTTTCCCTAAAGCGCAATCATGCCTGAAATCCGTCCATATCAACCGTCTAATATTAAATGCGAAGCATTTCTTAGAGAACTTCGGCGACTTTGAGCGTATCTATCTATCTATCTATCTATCTATCTATCTATCTATCTATCTATCTATCTATCTATCTATCTATCTATCTATCTATCTAGCCACCTACGACTTTGTGCTCTCCTGGCCGTTTCGTTGATGGGATGCATACAAAAATTGGTATGCCGAAACATGTTTGCATGACGAAAATAAATGATATGTCGTAACATGAAAATAAAGGCATGCATGTCATGAGCCGCATGCTTTACATGGCGCGGTCTTGATGCTCTCCTGGCCGTTTCCTCAATGGGATGTATAAGAAGATTGGTATGCCAGAATATGACAGCATGACGAACAAAAATGACAAGTCGTAACATGAAAATCACGATATACATGTCATGAGTGTCATGATTTGCATGCCACGGTCTTGGTGCTCTTGCAGCCGTTTCGTTAATGAGATGTATGAGAAAATTGGTATGCCTTAATATGACTGCATGACGGACATAAACGAAAACTCATAACATGAAAATCGTGATATGCATGTCATGAGCGGCATGATTTACTTACCATGGTCTTGGTGCTCTCGTTGCCGTTTCGTTAATGGGATGTGTGCGAAAATTGGTATGGCACAACATGACTGCATGACGAACGTAAATGACAGGTCATAACATGAAAATCATGATATGCATGTCATGAGTGGGATGATTTACATGTCACGGTCTTGGTGCTCTTGCGGCCGTTTCATTAAGTTGATACATACCAAAATTGGTATGGCAAGACATGAATGCCCGACGACCATGGGTGACACGTTCTAAGAACATTAAAATCGTGACATGCATGCCATGAGAGGCATGATTTGCATGCCACGCGTTTCGTTAATGGGATTTATACAAAAACTGCTATGGCTCAACACGACTGCATGAAGAACGCAAATGAAAGGCCATAGCATTAGAATCAGAACATGCGTCTCATCAGCGGCATGGTTTACATACCACAGTATTGGTGCTCTTGCGGCCGTTTCGTTAGCTTCATATGTACCAAAATCGGTATAGCGACACAACAACGCAGATCCGTTTTGCTGTCCTGATGCGTGCTTTGCATTTCCTTGATTCCCACTACGCGTGGGACCTGCCATTTTTGCATTTTTCTCTTTTAGTTGTCTCTGTCATTTTAGTAGACCCCTTTAATGACGTTATTATTATTATTATTATTATTATTATTATTATTATTATTATTATTATTATTATTATTATTATTATTATTACGTAATTTATTGTGTTGCGTTATCCTGACCTTTTTGTTTTTACTTTCTCCCTTTTCGTTATTCATGTTTTATCCTGTGTTCACCACTTACACCCTTTTTTGTCTGCTCTCTCATTAAGGCCTTACGTTTCTTGCTGGATATTTTATATAAATCATCGAATACATCATTTCTTTGCATACTCATAAAGCAGATAATTAAGCGCAATAATGAAATACTAGCTTTCATGCTGCCATTACAAAGGGTATAACGTGCGCCTGGTATCCAAGCTGAGTCATGGTTTAACCTTGCCGGTGGTTCGTAATGAATGATGAAGAACAACGGCGGACTATAAGTACAGAAATGCCAAATGCCAGGACCTTCTTCTCGTTCATATTTAGATGGAAGAAAATGTTGCTGCAAAAATGAGAAAGAATAGAGGTGCGAACATGGACGAGACAACGGAAACGTAGCAGCAGTGCAACGGCTTGGTGGCGGCAGCAAATTATAAGCAGGAGAGACAGAGACTGCATGAAAAGCTGTCGCCACGGGAGGTTTAAAGCGCCGCGTAATCCTGATGAAGCGAGCCACTTACCCTATTTCCCGACTCCAGCCATGGCTCAGTAATAGTGAAAAAGAAACGAAACTTCAAGTGCGATTACTTCGGCGGAATGAAAATGCGGCCGGCTCAGGCTGGTTGCCAGAGTTTCTTATTCATCGGTTGTTTCCCGACTAACTTCTGCGGACCGACCCATTTGAGACGACGATATACCGCATGTCAAACTTTATCATTCGCAAGGCCTGTTTGCTCAACGTTACGCAAATGGTACGAGTTAGTAGATGAAGCACAATTACCACCATGATGGCTAAGCAGGTCGACTATATATTTAATGCCAGTTATTCAAGGTACGGGTGACAATTAATCGAAGTCACTAAAAATATGCGAATGTATGTTCACACTAAAAGGAGAGGAAAGCGCATGCTGCCTGAAGGGGGCCGTCCCACTATCTGCCATAGTATCTGACAGCAGCTCCGCCACTTTAGAGAGTGAACACAATTTAGTGCGATGTGCAACACATTTGACGACACAGATTGAATCACATCTAGACGAGTGCAACTCCCTCTCAACAAATTTTTTTGCTGTTTTCTCCTAATCAGCAACCACTGCGTAAAACTCTTTTTATTATTCAATGCGAAGCATTTCCTGGCGAACTCCAGTCACATTGACCGTATCTACCTAGCCGCCAATGTCTCGGTGCTCTCCTCCTCGTCTCGTACACCTGGTAGGCCCCAATATTTGGGAGGCAGGGTATAAATGCATGACGAACATTTGTGACTGATGTTTATCTCGCTTCCGTGACATACGCGTCATGTATGTCAGGACTACCGATACTGCAATCAGGTGCGGCTCATGCTCGGCCTACGGAAATTGGGTAAGCGTCACGGGTGTTGCATAGAGCGTATGTCTATCAAAGACCAAATAAAATGAAGATATGAAACACCGCGGCTCTGGGAAGTACGCATATGATTGATTGATTTGTGGGGTTTAACGTCCCAAAACCAGCTCTGATTACGAAAGACGCCGTAGTGGAGGTCTCCGGAAATTTCGACTACCTGGGGTTCTTAACGTGCATTGACATGGCACACCACACAGGCCTCCACTTTTCGCCTCCACTTTTGTACTTTGTTTCTGCTATTCGAAAGGGCTTCTAATTTCAGAGCTCGTCTCACAGACGGTGCACTATAATTTACTGTCAAGCAATTAAAATATGGTGGTAAAAGCTCATTCTCTAGGGGGGACACTTGCAACATGTGTGTCCCCCAGCCTGAACACAAGGGGGGTCAGTAACTCTCTGACCCTCCCACGATTTATGTGACTGCTACATTTCACAATGCTCTTAAAAATGCAGTATCCTGGGCATACTGGCGAACATGGGGCATGTAAGTGGCTGTAAGCCCATGTGCGATGAAGTACACTCATTGGTCGTGACCAATAACACTTTTATGTAACAGAGATATACATTCACTTAATGCCCGTGTGCTGTGGGATGTCAGTGCACGTTAAAGAACCCCATGTGGTCGAAATTTCCGGAGCCCTCCACTACGGTGTCTCTCATAATCAGAGCTGGTTTTGGGACGTAAAACCCCACAAATAAATCATCAAATCATCAATTAATGCCACACCAGCAGACTATCATGGCAGCACGTGGCTTGGAGAGATGGCTTATATTCACACCAGCAATGGATAACACTATCTTATTTTCCTGAAAAGAGTTGCGATGGAAGTGGTATCTTATTTTTTAGAGTACAAGGAATGTAAATTTGGAGCACCATTAGTGTTTCTGGAGCACCAAAAATGGTACTTTGTAGTTGTCATCATTTGGAAGCACAAGGCAAATTAGGCCATCATCAGTAAAGCAACTCAAGTATTTATTTGTGTTTGTATTACAAAAGACATTTGAATTATAAAACATGTCAATACAATAACAAACGTGTTGCCCACACCTTGCTGCAGAAGTAAGGCGGCAGACCATTTGTGTTTATTTAATAAATTATGTTCAAACCCTTCCTTTCTTGTTGTCATTTTCACCAATTGCTGCATGCAGCCAGAGGCCTAGGCCGATGGAGACGAAAAGCCATGTGATATTAAAGGATGAATTATTTCCCTCAGTGGAGGAACAATTCGTCCCTGAAAACCTGGTTATGCCAGGTTAAACTGTTCGACCAATAGGATGAACAGTTGCTCTGTGGGAAAGGGGGAGTATCTGCAGGGATGAACATTTAGTCTGGTGGGAGCATGTGTAATGAGGAAGTTTTAGTCCTATGGGATGAACTCTTAGTCTGGGGGAGCATCTGCTTGGATGAACATTTAGTCCTTTGAGGGAGCAAGTGTGAGGAGTAACCGTTAGTCTCCTGAGGAGTAACTGCTAAGGGATGAACAATTCGTCCCTTCGCAGTCAATCCCCGAGGGACAAATCGTTGCTCCTTTAGGGATTAATGGTTGTGGCAATGCATTTACCCCCCAAAAGGACGAACCACAGACCCCTTTTCGTCCTTTGCGGCTTAGAGTGTATAAAAAGCCACTAACAGAAATCCCAACAGTGTTTTGGAAGGCGACGGAGCCGCACTTGTTAATAGACTTCTCAACGCATGCACGAATGAGGTTGTGAGGTAGGGAAAAAAAAAAGGCCTTTAATGCTTGGCAGCACTTGTCGGAGATAGAATTCAAGAAATCTAAAACATGGTTAGGATTAGTCACGATAAAAGAGTCGTCCAGTGATAAAACCACAAGATGACGCTGCAAAAAAAGTGCTATTAAATGCTGCCTAGTTCCATATTCAGACACAATGGTCCAAAATGGTACATCAACCCTGTGCATTTTTGCACTAAAAACACGCTTAAAACATTCTTTTTGCTTTTATCGATCGTCTTCACAAGTTGGGAAATATTTAGCCTGTTGCCAAGTTTCTTAGCACTCGCTTTTAGTTTGCTCAGAGAAACATTGGGGTAAGAGTTGAAAACTGACGAAGTACGCGTCTTCCTTTATTCGCGAGAACGTTTTGATCTCGCGTTGTTAAGAATGCTTGGAATAGCCCATCTCGAATTTGGCCCCTTAATACAGTTCCATAGAAATCCACAGTTTTCGAACCGTTGTGTGTTTTCTTTGGGGACTAGGTGGAAAACATTGGTTATATATTGACCTAAAGCCCGGTACAGATGAATTGCAACAGACGAAAAAATCATTGGCTTCAATCACTGTGTTCCAGTTCAAACCGGCGACCAGCTCAACAAACTTCTGCATGCTACGTTGGGGGTATTTCCTTTGCAAAACAGTTCGCTTGTCCTAGCTGCTTCCTTACGAGGTGAAAAGCGATGTACTATAAGGAAGTGGTCACTTAGTTCGCATATTAAAGCGGCCGCTTTGACGTCACTACAGGAAAAGCTGGCTACACAAAGGGCAAGTGTGGCGTCAGTTGTCGAGGTTATTCTTGTTGGGACATTGATTTCATTAGAAAATTTATAGGTTTAGTATCTCTCTAAAGGACTTTCACAATGGGCTGTCTCTACTTGCATCAATGGTAAAATCTCTCATCATAACAGTTGCGAAGTTGAACTCTACAGATGTTTCTAATAATTTTTCAGTGAACATCAGGAAGTGCTTTAAAGAACCAGATGGTAGCCTATAAATAATAGAAAACAGAATATTTAAGAGCTCCAGCACAGTACATTTATGATTTTCGTGTATTATCCCACGTTATGAATTATTCGATATGGTGCGTCTGACCTTACATATATACAGACACCACCTTCCCGTTTTTCTGGTCGGAAGGCTGAGACACAGTCACGCCTGTCAAGTGGAACCAACTCCTCAAGGAGAACCATGTCTCCACGAAACAGATCAAGTCGAGAGAGAGAGAGAATATTTTATTGATGACTCCGGAGATGTTAGCCTGGTTAATGGCCTGGCTTGCTACTCCAGGTGTTTAGCGGTAATTATGATATTTGCAATGATCACGTGTAACACAACACGTACATGCAGTCACACTTACTCACACACTCATGTATACATATATACACAATACGCAGTTTACAGCGTTTCTTTGAGGCATGTTGCCCGTAGAAACGTGATCAATGCTTTAGTGCTGTGTAGTGCGCAGGTGCTGTCTTGCCACGGGCCTAGGAGATGCCGCAGCGCCAGGGTCGAACCGTGTTGCAGACGAAGCGCTGCCTTCAGAGTCTTTTCTTCGGATTCGCAGCGCTGGCAATCGCACAGGACGTGCTCAAGGTCCTCTCGTGTGTTGCATGTAGAGCACAATGCAGAATCAGATTGTTGTATCTTGTGCTTGTAGTGTCTTGTGTAGGCTACATTAAGTCTTATTCGGTCAAGGCACGCCTCATCTCGCCTGTCTAAACCTCGTAGTACGTGGAAGCTGCAGGCTGGGTCAATAGCGTGCAGTGGTCCGTACTGATTTCTTGAGTCACACCAGAAGTACCACTGCTGATTCCAGGCAAATGCCGATACCATAGTCGCCGCATCTTTTCTTGAAATAGGTTTGAAGGTTTATTGAACAACGATGTTAGTTTTCCAAAGAAGCGTCTACAAGATTGGTGATACACAGGCAGCCCCAAAGTTAAAAACTCTCAGGGGGGTTCCCATACATAATGTGAATAGGACAGAAGAAAAACGAAAAGCAAACAGTGGTTATCCGTTTAACAAAGTAAGAGAGCCAAAAAATAAATAATGAATTCTTGAACAAACAACCACAGGCTACAAAGCAAAAAATAATAATCAGCAATACAACTTTTACATACATAGGTACAAAAGCAGTTTCTAGTGCGAAGACACTTGTTGCAAAAAAATATTTCTTTGCTTGGTTTTTGAATGAATGTGCCGTGGTTGATGATTTGATTATATAAGGAAGAGAGTTCCACAACATGATATCCGGAAATGGGGGCGCCTTCAGTTCCTGCGCTATGTCATCTACTTGGCCAAGAGATTTTCGTTGTTGTTTTCCGCAATGTCGTGAACTTCCAGGTTATGCCGTGACCGCGGTGTTCGAGATTATCTGTATCTCGTCTTATCCTTATCCTTTCCACTGTAGCGATTGAGAATACTTAAGCCGAATTTGGTGTCAGCTTCTCTCAAACCGTCTAAGGTGGGTGTGATTTTCGAAGTTATCACGTACAATGAGTGTTCACCAACGTGCACCATAAGTTAGTTCAGAAAAACTTTTTCGCAAGTATTTAGCAATCGATTAGCTAATTGTTTTGATCATATTGTAAATTATGTCCGCCTCATGGAGTAAGCAAGCTGAATTACAGAACTTCCCTGCATTAACGGATTGTTCTTAAAAAGTTTATTACTGACAAAGACGTTTGCTGTTCGTAAATACGTATACTACCAAGCATTCGTTTCTACATACTATAATAGGGACACAGAACCATATGAAAACACTTTGTCTTGACGCTATCTCATGTACTTCCTTTGAACATGCCAAAATCATGGACTATCTTTCAGGCAAGCTGTATTGACGTTGTGCAATAATTTTTAGCGCGTGGATTTCTTTACCATGCAGTCGATGCGCGGGAAAAGAAGCGTTTTGCTTTCCACCCCCATGGATTGCCACCGACATTGCCGGTGTCGAACTCGCGACCCCGTGTTCAGGAACGATACGGCAGTGCGACACAGCTACCACAGTAGGTTCTTTCCATCTTCTAGTATACGTCGTCTTTGAGGTTAACGAAGGAACGCGTACACTTAGTAATTTGCATATTCTTCCTACAACGAAAATAATTCTCAAAGCATTTTCAGGGCGAGTGAACATGGACCGCATAATTAACTAATCATTATTCAAACCTAGGCTCAAAGATCTGCGCTGTGCACTAGTGCAGGAAATTGGATTGAGCATCTCCAAGAAATTTACGTGCTTAGCCAAGCGTCTGACGCGAGCAGCTTACGTGCGTTATCTTCTCTCTTTCTGTGATTACGTGTTCGGGTGCAGAAGAATGCCGGAACTGATAATATCCAATGCTTGCACGTTTCTGGGGCATTCGCATTAAACCGAGAGACTCGGAGGAAAAGGAGAGAGGTAAGCCAAATGCAAGTTTTTGTTGGCACCCTACATTGTTATGAGGGGAATTCACATTCACCATGCAGTAAATAGGAAGAAGCACATCCTCTTCCATTGCTATTCACTTCGACGCGGGTGCCTGCGAGCCCAAGTTTAAGGGTTGCCGTATAACTGGCAACAATTTGGATACAACTAAGCGCGAGGTAATTGAGCCAGCTGCGATTGAGCGCTGCGGCGAGCAATGCCTAAGCGTGCTATCAACCCAACTCACAAAGCAAGAATTAGAGTACCTTAACGAGGCACCTGTCGGCAATGATTAGTGACTTAGTTTTATTATTTCACTTCTTGTTTTGCGTTTCTCGCATTGTGCAATTGCTTCTTCCGTGCCGTTTACATAAGCGCGTTTCGGGAAAAAAATTATGATTCAGCGCCTAGCTCGTTCTGTTTTGCATCCCAATCTTTGCGCTATGGTTGAGCATGCTTCATCAGCTTGCGAAAATTTTCACGCTGGTAATCTAGAGAAGGTCTACGTGTATATTTAATTTGTCCGGCTCGGTCCCGGCGGTGGCACAGTCGGCATGGTGCTCGGCTGCTGACCCAAATCATGCCGGTTCGATCCTGGAAGTGGCTGTCGCATTACGTTGAAGTCGCAAATCTTGGTACACGGGCCTGTGTACCAAGATTTGCGCGCCCGTTAAGGGCAAAAATTTGCGTCGACGTTGGTAAAAAATTTCGTCCGTGGTCTTCCACTACGGCGTGCGTCATGATCGTGGTTTTGGCACACCACAGGAATTATGCTTCTTGCGATACACGGTACATAATTACAGCCTTGGTTGTAGGCAATGAGGTCAGGGAATGAAGGAAAGCGCGTTAGCTGCCCAAAAACTGGCGAAGAAAGCTGATTCAACTTTAAAATCAAAAGTATAAGTTTGGCGAGAATCAGCTACACTTCCGCGCAGAGATCGCAGATCTAGAATGCATACCGCGAATCCCACGCTTGTTTAAAATTCCCTCAGATGCTGAAATGCGCAGGTGCGTGGAAAGCAAAAAATGGCCATAAAGTGATATTGATTTATTTCTGTGGTTTTGCATCCTGAAAGTGCGATATGATTATGAGAGACGCCGTAGCTAGTGGAGGGCTCCGGAAATTTTGACCACCTGGGAATGTGTAACGTGCACTGGCATCGCACAGTACACGGGCTTCAACATTTTAATTACTGCTGTGTAGTCGCTTTTTATTTTATTTTATTTTTACTGTTCTCTTTCGGAAAACGGGGAAACAGCAAATATAAGAAATATACAACCACTTCCACTCCAATTCCTTGGTTCATCTAAGCTCTATTCACTCCGTAAACTCTCTGATATCAGCAGTTGTCGTTTTCATAGTAACAGCGTTTGAAAAGGACGCTATGCTTTATTAGACATCTGAGAAAATGACCGCTTTTTGAGCTGTATTAAAGCGCTCTCGTTTACCTCCGAATGATACAAGAACTCTGAAGCACGACTCAGGTGCTTCTTCAATGTTCAGCAAAAAGAAACGCACGCGACGTGAATCAGATGAAAAGCGCTTCAATTTTCTTTCAAGGGCGCGTAGATGACACCGCCTTAGAATTAAACGAAAACATGTGCTGCGGTTATCTGTTCCTGTGTTTTCTTTTTCGACCTGAAAAGCAATTTACTGCGTAGGGTACAAATATAAGCTGCTGTTCAAACCATGTTTTACTGGAAGAATGTCAGTAGGAAGTTTGAAGAAACTTATAGATGCCCTGCGGGCATCGATATGCTTTTGATAAGTTGCAGTACATTGGTTCCTGCTCCTGTTGTTGTTTTGTGGGGTTTAACGTCCCAAAACCAGTTCTGATTATGAGAGACGGCGTAGTGGAGGGCTCCGGAAATTTCGACCACCTGGGGTTCTTTAACGTCCACTGACATCGCACAGCACACGGGTCTCAACATTTCGCCTCCATCGAAATGCAGCCGCCGCAGCTGGGATTCGATCCCGCGACCCTCGGATCAGCAGCCGAGTACCATAGCCACTAGACCACCGTGGCGGGGCGATGGTTTCTGCTCCCGCGTATAGTATATGGACCCATAAAAAGGAACACGAAATGCAGTTCCTATCCGAGCTTTCTATGTAAACTCATTTTGCACGTTCCTAAAACACGCCATTGAAAAAACTTGCTATAAAGAGCAAGGTAACGATTAGCTGGTCGGAAGCAGTGTACATGATCCCTCCAGCGGATGGGAATGCATTCTGGTTTCATTTCACGTAGCACTTACACGTGCATATCTCTTCCTTTTAAGAAATCCTTACTGCTAGCTTTTCAATGAAGCGTGTATTATTCGCTCGGCCTCCTTACTCCACTTTGCGTAAAATACCTATCCGGAGTGATTGCGCTCGCTTAAAATTGTTTTAAACACTCTCTAACGTAGTTGCATGTCACATGACGTGTACCGCATAGCAATCCCGACAACGTACCACATGCATTTTGACCACGAAGAACACTTACCATACTCTATATCACAAAACTTTTGACTTATGGTCAGCTCAGCCATGCGCTCCCCATATTTATCTAAAGAGCAGCCTCTGTATTTCTCCAAGAGAAAAGAAAAATGCCTTTTTGTATTCATCTGACGGTATGACAAAGGAGGTTTGTATTATTATAATTATCATTTTAATATGAGTAATAAACACAGTGGGACACAAAGGAAAGAAAGCGGGAAACTGTCACCAGGCGGGGCACAACGCCTGCTTCGTTCAGGAGGAGGGAATAAATCGTGGAAGTGAAGATAAACATTATCGTTGATGTCTCAAGTACACATGGCGATTTTTCTCACGAGCCGCGTCATTTAGTCCCAGCCATTGTTCGTCTGTTCATTATTATTATTATTATTATTATTATTAGTAGTAGTAGTAGTAGTAGTAGTAGTAGTAGTAGTAGTAGTAGTAGTAGTAGTAGTGGTACCTTAAGGTGCCCTAAAATGCCGTCATCATCACACTTCAGCGTCCACTACGTGTTTTGCATAAGAAAATAATAAATAAAACTGCGTTATTATGCTAATTGGGCTGAACAGCACCCATTAAACACTGTTCAATCGCTTTTCACAAATCACAACGCTCACAGATCTAATGAATGAAATGTTAGTCGAATTCTGACCAGCATTGTGCGAGGCTGTCCACATGTGCCACAGGCTCTTCATACGAGGAAAAGGAGGCAGTGCCAAGCGCTTCGTTTTCCGTCTGGCGATGTAATTAGGGACGGTCCACTTGCCCTCGATAAATGAGGCTCTCTCGAAGAGAATGAGACTCTAGGCTGTCCCCCCACGGAGCACTCGAGCGAACTGGCCCGGAGAGCTTTTTTCTCGGCGGAGCACCCTAGTTGCTTAACGGCTTCTTAATAAACGCGTTCCTCTATTCTTTAGGTCAACATCTGCACCGCGGAATAACGCGAGACAAGCACTGAGACCGAGCAGTAAATGCGGTTATAAAGAACGGAGCGTCCGTTCTTCGTTTGTTCTCTTGCTTCTCAACTTGCGAAACTACTTGCACGATCTTCGGTCATGGAGCGTTAATTGCGGCCACCCTTTTCTTTTCATACCTTTAACTTCCCATAGTTTCCTCCACAACGTCCCAAGCAGCCTGGGCATGTAGACACCGCACCGTTTGCAAAGTTAAGCAGAGAAAGAGTAAACTCCTCGTCTAATAAGTTAATGACCACGGGCAGCGCATCGCGGTATGTCTACCTTGGTCACATACATTGCGCAGGTCGAGAAGTCGTGATAGCTGCCCTTAAATCTCTCTGGAAAGATCCCGCGGCGCTCATCCATGGCGCCGCTATACCCTTACAGTATGGCCCCCGGCAATGGGCTGCCTAAGAACTTGCGTAAGTCGCTAACCTTATTAACCATCTAGTTGTATTTACATTTCTGTGAATTTTAATGCGAATCGCAAGCGCAGTGCTAAGAATACTTTCCTACATATAGAATTTTAAAAAGCGATATTATGCGAGGTTAAGGCACCCATGCTCTTTGGTGGACGATCGCGTAGTTTGTTGAGTGTATCTTGCTTCTCGACATAGTGTAGTACGCTTCAGAAGAACCTCAAACTGGACAGGTTGGTTATTGCTATACATGTTTACAGCTACAATAACACAAGGACATAGAAAGAAGAGACGACACGGGCGGTATTTTTTCCTTTATTTGTGTGTGTGTCGTTTCTTCGTTCTTTGTCCTTGTGTTATTGAGCGGTGAACATGTATAGCAGTACTTTATTACGGGAACTCCTTCCACTTCTAGGCCATTTCAAGTTCATAGACGTAGATAGAAAAATATGTTTAACAAAGGAGCTTCGAGTGTCATACTTACTCTTGCTGTGTTCTTAAGCTGCATGGTAGTGCTCCATCGTAAAGCGTACTCCTTGAACAGTGATGCATCCAAGGCACGGTATGATGCCAACTACATAAAACCGGTTAAGCTAAACCTTAATTCTTCGTGATAAGTCGAAGATGCTCTATTCACCTTACAGACAGCGTTAAAGACACGATGACGTCGTTCTAAACTCTTAGGCAGCCGCCAAGGGCCTTGCCCACATTGGTGCCGGGAATCACGTACTGCGCTTGAAGTTTGCAAGCAGCCAGAGAACACCACCTAATTAATAAGATCAAAAGCCCTGGAAGATATTGCATGGCCTCCAGTGTTTGGTTGAGGATGTTTTAAGTGGGATCCGATATGACTAATGCGCATCTAATTGCACCGA
Organism: Hyalomma asiaticum; assembly: GCA_013339685.2. NCBI lineage: Eukaryota > Metazoa > Arthropoda > Arachnida > Ixodida > Ixodidae > Hyalomma > Hyalomma asiaticum. The sequence continues at coordinate 209,318,407 of CM023481.1, forward strand.
ACTGCATCTTTGTAAAGTTGTAACTTCAGGCATGAGGGGGCAGCAGAAAGTTTCTGCGTGAGTAGCCAAGCATGCGATTCGCGCTGTTGGCCACGTAATCGACATGTGTATGCCATGAAAGATTGGGACAAATGTCAACTCCAAGATGTTTAAATTAGCGACAGATGTTAATGGAATGCTATTTAGGCAGTACGCGTGCAGTGATTAGTGTGGCGAGAAACTCGCGTGCTACTACATAGTGTCGTATTAAGTGCCATGAGTCAATTACTGCCCCACTGAAATAATGTGCCGAGATCGCGTTGCAGAATGATGTGATCGGTATGGCTAGTCCTTTTCTGGCAAACAAAACAGTCCTCTACAGTCAGACAGTTGAGGAAGAACGGAATTAGGTAAGATCATTAAATATAAATTAATAAAAGCAAAGGACCCAAAACACATCCTTTGAGGGCACCGGACGTTACAGCGGAATTAGCTGAGCAAAAACCATTTAGCTGCCACGTACTAGCTGCAGCTAGAGAAAAATTCCTTAATGCATGAGTATTGGGATCTACATTAGGCTGACTGAGCTTGAACATAGGAGATCGTGTCAAACGGAGTGAAAATCTTTACCAAATTTCCAATATGTGCTGACAGTATCAAAGTCATGATACCGCATAAACGAATAAGTCGTTAGTAAAACATAATGCGTTTCGCACGAAACTTATTTAGGAAACCCGTGCTGATACAGAGGAAATAAACAATTGCACTTAAGAAATTCCGTGAACTGCGATTACATGACGTGTATGATAGAAAAAAAACAGTTTCACCACAAAGGCGAAGCAATGAATGAATCAAGACAGCACGTTCCTTCCGGCACCCGTAAACGCATTCGCGTGAGCGCTCTGTGGCAAGGGCATTGCCGTCATTGCGGCTATATGTGAGGCACCTGGAACGGAGCACGCGATCAAGGCACTGCTATATGCACTACGCTGCACGTCTAATGGCTGCCGCGATAGCGCGCGCGCAGGCGATGGCGACCGCGCGAAGTCCACAGTTGTCGTTCGGGTGACATCCACGCCCTCCCGCCCCCCCCCCCCCATCGCGCTTTTGGATGCGCGTTTAATGCAGGTGTGGCGTTTCCTCTACGCTTCGACGCAGGCCTCCCGAGCGGTGTGATGTTATCGCACGCGCGCTCCGACCGACGGAGATGGGCTGCTTTGATCTCTGCTTCAGCCGAGTTTGTCACCCGCTCGCGCACTTTACCCGCGGGTAGAAGGTACGATGCGCGGGAGGTTGTTATGAGTTTGGAATTTATACTGGACATGACGGCGACGGCAAAAGCCTGTAGAGACTGTCTCTATAACTGCAATCGCCATGAAACACAGCGCTGAACAAAAAGAGGTTGTCAAAAATAACGTTGCGGTTTCCACACTGAAGCGTTGTTCCCTAAGGTGAGAGTTCGAAACTTTCAGCTTCAATCTGAGCCAACGATGACATAAGGCATCTTGCGTACATAGGCAGGAGTTTGCCATCGTTTACATTAAGCGTCTTCCCTTTGGTTTGGATACTCAGAGACTCCAGTTACTGTCGCTTCATCAAGCTCTTTTACAGCATAAGCTGTTATGAGATCACAACAAGGGCTGTTTCTGCGCCCTAGTTGTCCGCCGCCGCCGCCGCCGGTGTCCGTAACCGCTATCGCACAAATTTTAGAACCACGTCCTCTGCGTGGCTTCGAACCCACATCCTCTGCGTGGCAGTCGAGCATTCTAACACTGAGCCATGCCTGTGCTTGAGAAATCTTCGCTAAAAGACCTAAGCAGCTATAGCGTCTGCCGAGGAATCGCATTAACAGATGTAATGTTACGTGGCAGGATAATAATACGCCACTACAAGTCGGGGAATGTGGATTGCATAACGAGTTCGAGGAATCATTTGAAAGAACAGGGGGCTGCATCGTTTGTAGCTCTGAACCCATTACAGAGGCATCATCAACATCATCATTATGAAACAATCTTCTTCAACATTTCCGTCATCATTATTACGAAGCGCTACCTTCTGAAGCAGTTTTATCGTATCGTGCCCTGCATCACGCGACAGGCGACGTGCGCAGCCGCACCAGCAATTTGACTTGGCTCTTCGATATACCTGATGGCGCGTTCTCGCAAGGTGCGGACCGCTGCTGAAGAATCGAGTCGTAGAGTTACGCGGGCGGCTGCAGCAAGGCAACGTCGGGCACAACAGACACCTGTGAAGAGAGAAGCCCAAACCGCAGCTCGCCGTCGACGCTGGGCTGAGAGTTGGGTTCGTTCTCGAGAAAACGACGCCAAGAGGCTCTAAGATATGCAGTTATATAGATTTGCACGCTACAATACCGCAGTAATTATTGCGTAGTGGGTACCTCCCTACTTGGCGAAATGATAATAGTTATGACACAGGGGATACCTATCACCTCTACTTGCACTAGTTTCCTCAAGCGTTTAAAATGGCCTCTAAGAAGGTCGTTCCTCCAGCTTACGCTGTCACTGTCCTGCGGTTCCGCGCAGGCCTGGCTCTTTTTTCCGGGCGATAACTGAAGCCTGGCTCTAGTTGATATAGTTATGCATGATTTCGGCACGCTCAGAAAGGACGCTGGAAACGACCGTTTCTTTTTAACGTCGCTGATGCGTTCCTTAAGGCGCCGCTAAAAATTGCCGTTTTTCCCAACTTAGACATAATTGCAGCCCACGCACGGTATCTTATATACAACTCCAGGGAACCTTTCTTTTCTTAGTCTACCCGTCACATTGACAAACTTCTACGTAGCTTGCGGTTCGGAACATGGGCGACTTGCACATTATACCTATGGAGGATACGTGCCAATACTTCGCTGATGCCGGGAACGTACGGAAGGGCGGTGCGATGTTGGCCGAGGGCCTCACATGGGTATACGTTGGACGCGGTGCTTGTTTCTCAGAAGCAGCAATGAAACTTTCGGGGTATTTACATGGGCTAAGCTCACGTCGACTGCAGGCCAAGTCGGAGTCTTGAAGCACACTGTGTTCGCGGAAAAGGAATGAAGATATTGGCCCGTACGTGTGCCTTTCCTGTGAACTTTGATTGAAAGGTACTGTCGGTCCCGCTGTATGACTACGTCTCCACCATCCAAACTAGAAGAGAAGCTCAGGGGAAGATGGAGGACTGAATCGATGAAAGATCGCTAAAAGCGATGTAGAACCGGAAATGTCGCTGGAGCCAACGTTTGGACAAGTGTAATTGTCTTCGTTTCCATCCTGACGAAGACAAGCCCACTTGTACAAAAGTTGGCTCCAGCGACATTCCCCGTATTACATTGTTTTTAGTTATCTGTACGTCGAGACGAGGTATAGTCGCCCAGAAATCTGCTCTTCAACGATGAATTTAATGGCTTAGTCAATGCTATTTAGCAACTTAATGAGCCAACAGACAATGAAGCCTAGGAAAGCAAGGGGAAGTTAATTGTAGTATTTTAATTGGGGAGAAAGCAGAAAGGAACTAAAGTGGACGAAAAGACAAACCTGTTTTCGGTGGAAACCAAACCCACGACCTTCAGGTAACGCGTCCGATGCTCTACCACTCATCTACGAAGGCGGTCGTCCCCTCGTGCGCTTCTTTGGTTATTTATGCACATGTAATCCTGATATTGTTAGCCAGCGTAACTCGTAGCCATGGCGGCGAGTGTGGAACACCCCTTTTTTTAGAAGGCGTCACGTAGAACGGGATCGTATGGCAGATAGCTGCTGCCCATTAAAGCCTATCATGCTACCTAAAGGCACCAACTATGCCGCAACGAGGCCCAAGCTATGAAATAACTAAAGGGAAGCGGTCAGGGGCTTGTTTATAAATTAGGCACAACTTAATGAGGTAACATACGATGAAGCCTAGGGAAACATAGGGTAAGTTAACTGTGGTATTGTATTTGTGGAGTAAGTAGAAATCAATTACAGTGGACGAAAAGGCAAACCAGGCTTCGGTGGGAACCCAACCCACGACCTTCGGATAATGCTTTCCTGGGCTTCACTGTCTGTTGCCTCATACAGTTGTTTCTAACAGACAAACGAGCCCTTGACCCCTTCTCTTTCGTTATTTCATTGCTATTTAAGGGATCCGTGAAGGCAGCGAGGGCGTCTTTCTTAATTACGCAAACGCAGCCTTCCATGCACCGTAGAAATATCCTCGGAAGAGGATAAAACGAAGTCAAAGCCCAGTCTCCCATTGATTATACTGCCCATTTGCAGCGGTCACAAAAATAGATGCGCCCAAAGGCGTTCCCTGCACTTGCCTGTAGAAGACACCACGAAAAATGAAGTAAGCATTCTTTAAGCAGCAATCCAACAATCTTGCAAGGTCCTGTATGTCATTCGCCGTACCTTTGCATAGCTTCTCATCAGCCTCAATGGCAGCTTTGCATACACGAACAAAAGGGAAAACATGTCAAAAGACACCAGGACCGCGTCATTGTCCACCATGAGGTGGCACGCCTTACTAATAAAATCCTGCGACTTTCGAACAAACGTGGTGCCACTTCCTACCAGTCGAGCGCACACACGGAGAAAATAGCCCCGCAGTTTGCAGAGGGGGAAATGCTAGAAATCCAAAATAGGGCGCATTGGCGTTCCTGACTTGTGGATTTTTAGGAGAACGTATAAAGCTGGAGCGGAACCGCCGTGGCAAAGACGAGATTAATAAAGTGATTTGTGTTCCCGGTGGTTCGAAGCGGAAAACGTACGCTGAAGCTCCCGCAGCTACCGCTCCACCTTGACTGTGTGGTCACGTTTGAGGACGGCGTAGGTGCTGCTATTTTGAAGGAGCTCCGATATCTTGCTGATGTAGTCAGCGGTGTTCATAACAGCAGTGGCATTCCCTTTGTCTGCTGGCCATATCACTATATCGGGATTTTTGCGGAGAGTCCTGATGGCGTTCTGCTGCTCGGGCAGCAAAAGCAGAGTGCGACTTGTGCGGGAGTTTGGTGAGAGTGCTGATTGCATGATTACGGTCCTCACCTCCCTCAGAGGGATCGACCTGACCGATGGAGCAAGAGACACAGAATATTTCATTAATGACTGCGGAGATGTTTGCCTGGTTAGTGGCCTGGTTTGCTACTCCAGGTGTTTAGCGGTGATTATGATATTTACAGTTATCACGTGTAACACTACACGTACATGCAGTCGCACTTACTTACACACTCATATATACACATATACACTATACGCAGTTTTCAGCGTTTCGTTCAGGCATGTTGTCCGTAGAAACGTTATCAATGCTTTAGTGCCGTGTAGTGCGCAGGTGCTGTCTTGCCACGGGCCTAGGAGATGCCGCGGCTCCAAGGTCGAACCGTGTTGCAGACGAAGCGCTGCCTGACCGATGGCATGCTACACGGCACAAATGACCTTTTGGGGTCAACTGCAGGACCCGTATTAATGGTCACTCCAAGTTGGAGCACGCTTAGGTCGGGCTACCTGGGAGCGTGCGAGGACAAATTGGCCACCGCTGATCTTTCCCAATTACACGCAGTGTTCTCGGGATGTGGCTGCACACGTTACATTGTTTCGGCACGTAGTTTCACAGCGGGTCGACTGTAGCTGAACCTTGAAGTTGGCGTGTAGCTGAATACTGGCGAAATCATCCGGCCACTGGTGTTCAAAGCGATGACGAGCAAGAACAGCTGGTTTTGGAAGTCTCTGATGGTTGCTTTGCAGTCGAAGATCCTGGCTTTAAATAACTGGTGCTCAGTCTTCGAGACAACTTGGTGTCAGAAAGCCGCGCCGACAGGCCTGAGCCGACGTAGTGACTTCGGAATCAGACCACGGGCTTTGCACGCATGGTTGCAGTTCAGGTGAGCCTCTAATCAAGATACCCGCACAGTAAGCGAGATGAACAGGCAGATTTGAGTAAGACCTGGTTGGACCGTATGGTTGTCGTAGTTGCATGAAATCGAGAAAGGAAGAAATATCGCTTGGTCGGGAAGCAACGACGTGATAGAAATACAAACAAACGGTGACGAAAAAAAAAAGGTGTCGAAAATAATGGTTCGGCTTCCCCGCGTACGCCTTGTTCACTAAGCTGAGAGGCCAAAACGTTCACCTTAAATCAAATTCAATATTCGCGTCAAGTCTCATATCCTAAGATTTTTTATTGAAATGGATGTTAGTGATGAGGTTCGGTAGCTGTTGGGGGAATGTACTGCTCTTTATATTTATGCATAGTGACCACTATTTTCCAGTCAGAGGGTAGCATTGACATCTGCAACAAATACTCAAGACGCTATTCCAGTATCTGTGAAGAAGAAACATCAATATACACTTCAGCATTTTTGGTGTGACGCAATCTGGTCCGGTCGGTCAAAACACTGAAATTTGCAATCAGTCTTTCGATACCAACTGCATCAATAGCAGTGGGCCCCATTTGTATAACGTTAGTTTGTGGTTGTATCCCGGCGCCCAAATGCAGATGTCGTCTGCATATGTTGACATTCTGACGGAAGCGTGCAGATAGCCAACTGCATTTGGTAGAGCTGCCATAGCGACATTGAAGAGGAGGGGCAGAGAACGCACCTCTGCCATACACCACGAGAAATGCGTCTTTCCTCGCTAATAGTATTTCCAAGGCGAAGACGAATTACACGATCACTGAGGAAGGCGTGTATGAAGCGCAGAGTGTTGCCCGTAACTCCCGAGAATTGCAGCTGGGTGATAATGACTCTTCTTAAACCGTAGTCATAGGCCTTAGAGATATCCACAAAAACTGCAGGTGTTTAGAGGCCGTCTTCTCGGTGGTGTTCAGTATGGCTTACCACACCTAAAACACTGCCTTAAGCGCACAGTCGCTTCCTAAATCCAGTCATCCATGATGGAAATTTCCTATTATGTTCCACAAACCAATGCAGCCTACTCTGGACTAATTTTTCCATGAATTTCGCTACACAGGATGTCGGTGACACCAGGCCAGACAGTAGCATTTATCTTGGGTTTTAAAATGGGTGCGGCCGCTGCAACTTTCCAACATTGTGGAATATCTCCTGTGCTCCACACGGAATTGAAGATCGCAAGGAGTTCTTATTAGAGGCGAAGCTCCTTAGGGTGTGGGTCGTTCCCTCCTCTGTAGTAGTAGTAGTATGTATGTAGCCACCTCGCGCCGCCGGGAGGCTCGCGCTCGCCCTCGGCGCGTGCCTCACGGCGCGCGAGCTCTCTCACTCTTCCATCTGCTGTCTTGTGAGAGAGAGAGAGCGAAAGGCGCGCGTTGACTATGGAAACGCTCTTTCTTCGATGAACGCTCTACCAGCTCGCAAAGAAGGAGAACGCGCCCTCACCCGCGAGAGACAACGTTGGCGCAGGCAGCGTCTTCTAGCGGGTTTCTTGATTGAAAAATACCGACTGCTCGCGCTGGAGAACCGTTCGTTCACCGGCCACCCATTATATATATATATATATATATATATATATATATATATATATATATATATATATATATATATATATATATATATATATATATATATATATATATATATAGGCACTGGATCTTGACTTGCAATGAAGTGCCGGTGGGAGATTTCACTTGTGCGTAGTTGAACCATAAGGATTCGTAGCGTGCGCGTTAACTAAATTAATCCGAAACTCGACACGATCTACGATGAACATCCGGAGCTTCGCCCACTTCATCATCATTCACTCCGTGGATATGCTGTGAATTTTTTCTGTGGCTTCCACAGTACCAGGTCATCTGATCATCTGAACGGCTGACACGTACAGCACAAGGAGCGATTTCATCCATACAGACCCACCTGTCAACGTTTGGCCTGTGAATTTCAACGAAAAAGTCACCCTTTATTCTTTTTTACGGGACGACAGCGAAAAGCGACGCGGTTGCATCTAAACTTAGGATGCCAGCCAATACGACAGGCTACAAGTTTGCGTTTCTTGGGGCACATATTGGACAGACAGCAAGATGTCATGGCGAAAAGCTGTAGACTATGTCTTCGACACGTCAATGCAGCGACGTCATGCCCTCAGGCGAGTCGCCGGCATGCACTGGGGCAGTATCCCAAGGTCTATGCTTGCTCTGCACTTCGCCCTTGTGACCACCTGGATACTTCACCAGCTGCCTATTCCATCAGAGACCCAGTATGAACGGCTAGAGGTTCTAAACTGGAAAAGTATTCGCTTGTCCTTAGAAGTTCAACAGGCGGCCTCAAATAAGAAAGTCTTATTCGAGAGCCAACCTGTACCATTATGCCTTTTGGCCTCTCAATCCCTACTGACCCAACTGCTAATACTGAGTGAGTCCTTACCTGAGAAAATCCTAATCAGAAGGCTCAGAAATAGGCGCAGGTCTTACGTCTAGGCCTCTCCCATTACTCTAGGGACGCTTGGTGCTGATCCCCAAAATGAACGAAGTGACCTGCACTGGATGCTTGAAGACGTCTCCTACTCACTTGGCATTCCTGGGCTGAAATCCAAGCGATCAACCCCTCCTTCCAAAGCACGCTACCTGGTGCTTTAGCATTTGTGTGCTAAATACAACGACGATCTGCGTGTGTGCACGGACGGATCTGTTGGTATCTACACAAAGAGCTGTTCTGTAGCATACGCGTTGCATATGTTGGTTATGCATGGTCTGGCCGTTTAGACAACGCAGTCCCTTCAACGGTCCCGTATAGTGCGGCTATTGCTGCAGCACTACGCAAACTAACGAACGGACCCGCAAAACAAGCCGTCATTCTCTTTGAATCTAAGTAGGCAATTCAACAGCTCTCTCGTGGAACACCTCCAAACAAGTTCTGCCGGCAGTCGTTAGTATCGCTGAAAAAAGAGGCCCAACAAGGAATTACAATTTTCCAGTGGATACCTTCGTGTGTTGGTATCAACGGCAACGAAAGAGCAGATGCCTGGGCAGCGGAGCACTTTCAAGGAACCCAGCGATAAGAGCTCCCGTTAATAAGATATTGGCAAAACAGACAATTCATGCTCATTTCCGTTCTTTATGAAAGCCACCCCACCAGCCTTGCGTTACAAGAGGACTTTGCCACGGCGACTCAGCTCTGCTGTACGGAGTCAGAACGGGGTCAGAATGCACTCCCGCATGGTCTTTCAAAGTTCTGCAGGGAGTGCAATGAAGTGGGAGATATTCACCACTATATCTGGCCCAGCAAAGATTTTGCCCTGAAAAAACGCACTCGTAGACAAAATGAAAAAAGAAAGAGGGTCCCCCCCCCCCCCCCGCGCGCACTGGACAGATTATATATCGGGAAGGTGCACGGACGGTTCGCAAGGAATGTGCTGGCCCTGCTTTCTGCAAGTGACAGGATTGAGTGACACGATGTGACGCATGCGACATCGACAGAGACGCTCGGACGGAGCGATTGCCGGCCACCAGGCTAACACCGCCTCTGTAGCCGCAACATCGCTGTTACTGCAACTAGTAAACTTCTCGAGGTATATTCGGAAGTTACTGTGGGGATATTCTTATAGATATGAGTAACAAAAATATTGTTGAGTTGTTGCAGCATTCCTTAAGTCAACATTGGGTCAGATTTAATCCATGCCCGTTTATAATGCTCCAAATTTACGAGCATTAGTACACAATAACAAAGGAAGAGTTTCATCGAAGAATTCCTTCTTGGCCTTCCTTGCTAAGGGTACTACAGGATTCTCGGTTTCATGTTTGATTCAGATGAACGATGTGGTCTGGCTGACCCGAACCAGCCAAGTGCCCATCAGCTTCGCTGCTTCGCTAGCCTTGCACCACTAGTGCAAGCTTCACTCATTTTTTTCTGTCGACGACGTATCTCCCGGAGTTGCAGTCAGGAACAAAGCAACAATGTTCAGTTTTCTTCTTCGTCTTGCAAGCCATTACCCTAACAGCTGACAAATGCATGACCGGCGTACAATAACAACGATGAAAACCTGCCTCCGCTTTGCCGAACGCAAGTTTCCCTTCAGATAATCTGCGACGGCGGCGGCTGATCCATGCTTCGCCCCGGGCAGCAGCGCCCCTTGCGGAATCGGTGAGCGAGGGACCCTGTCAGCCATCTTAACCCGGACTTACCCACCCGGAGAAATCGGTAGTCGCCTTTTCCTATCTCTCCCTCTCTCTCTACATCTTCGCCTTTCACTCTCTTTTTCCTCTTTACTCTCCTCTACTCTTTTCCAGTTACTTCCCTGTTTCTCGGCTGTAAGGGTTAACCTTGTGTGGGTACCCAACCTTGGATATTCCATATTAGGTTATAGTGGCGGCGTACGGCTAGCGTTATGCAGGCCTATTACCAGCCCTGGCGCGTCCCCATGTTAGGATCCGCGGTGGCTGGTCGGCGCCGCTGCCGAACATATCTGTATTGATGGCAAGGTCTCTTTCCACACTTTCTGATCGCCCCTACAAAAGGGGGCGCAACGATGATATCTTCAAATTCACCGGACAACAACCAGAAAATTTTTCCTCGTTATTATGTTTTTCATTGTCAATCCCCAAACAAGACTGTGAGACAGCTATCTCCCTTTCTGGTGGCCAAGTGCCTCACTCAGGCCATAGGAGAACGGTATAGGGCGAACCGACTAGCACATGGCGACTTGCTCCTCGAAATCAACGAAAAAAAATAAATATGGAAACCTTAAGAATCTAGTGAAATTCGGGGGACTTCCCTATAACAGTTAGCCCTCATTGCTCGCTGAAATCCTCTGATAATGACCTTAACGACCTCACAGAAACAGAGCTCCTAGAAGGATGGAGACAACAAAATGTGACACATGATCGGCGTATCAAACTACGACGTGACAACCAAGAAATTCCTACAAGACACTTAATAGTTTTGAATCAAGTGTACTCCCGGAATCTCTAGAAGAAGGCTACATTAAACTTTGGGTCAGACCGTACATTCCAAACCCTCGGCGCTGCTCCACATGCCACAGATTCGGACATGCTCCCAAAGTTGCTGCCGCTGCAAGCAGACATGTGCAAAGTGTGGTGCCACGACCATGCAGGAGATGACTGCAGAGGCACAGTCCATTGCGTAAACTGTCAAGGCGATCATCCGGCCTACTCTAGGTCGTGCGACACATGGAAAAGGGAAAAAAGGTCATGAGTATAAAGATAAAAGAAAATATCATTTACAAAGAGGCACTTCAGAGAGTTTCCTTACTTTTTGGCAAGAACCTATCCTACGCCGGAATGGTCGGCAGGGGGCAGCGCCACAACGGCTTTCGGCGTCAACATGTGCTACTTGAACAGGTGGCGCAGGACCGCCACCAGCCCCTCAGATGAGCGTAACCCTAGCTGCCCCAGCCTCAGAAAAGAATACAACCACACCTGTGGCCAATACTTGCGCTGGCAAGAACCAGCGCAGCTCTGATGCGAAGGCGGTCCCATCGACCTCTGGGTTGGTGGGCGCCAAGTTCTTGCTCTCAGAAGCGAGACTTCCAAAGAAAACACGCTCGCAGGTGCACGTGTCCAGTGTCTCGCAAGAGCCAATAGAAACTACCAGTGGCCAGATAGCGCAAGCAGCGCCGAAGGAGCGGTGAGACTTGCTCGACCGCTCCAGGAAAGAGAAAGTCGCTATTACGGGGCCTGAAAAGGCTTTGTAATTAAAATATAGTCGCACTTCCAACACACCGCAAAACTTTCGCTTACAGTATGGATGCAGTGATACAATGGAACGTCCGTGGTCTACTTCGAAACCTGGATGACATCCAAGAACTTCTTCGGAAATTTAATCTGAAGGTGCTATGCGTGCAAGAAACGCATCTAAGTTCGAAGCACACCAACTTCCTCAGACCGTATATAACTTACCGTAAAGATCGTCAGGACGTCGTCACCCCTTCTGGTGGAGCAGCCATCATAGTTGACAAAAGCATAGCATGCAAGCACTTGCAGCTCCGAACAGCCTTAGAGTCTATGGCTGTCCTCTTTAATAAGCTTATAACCATCTCCTCTATCTAAATAGCCCCAAGTTATCAAATGCGGAAAAACGAATTAGAGTTATTGCTAGATCAATTACCCGAACCTTTCCTTCTCTTTGGCGATTTCAATGCGCACAATATCCTATGGGGCGACTGTCACTGCGATGCGCGAGGTCGTTTGATTGAGAAGCTTCTTTTTTTCATCTGGACATGTCTGTTGAATGCAAAGGAATCGACATTTTATTGTTTCGCTAGCAAGACGTACTCATCCATAGACCTTAGAATTATTTCACAGAACCGTTTATATGATCTCCAGTGGGAAGTCATTGAAAACCCTTATGGAAGTGACCACTTCCCCTTAATACTGAGAACAAACGGGAATAGATTCCACCCACAGGCACCTCGCTGGAATGTTGATAGAGCAGACTGGGAGAAAATTCAAACTCTTACGAGCGGAATCTCATGGGCTGACATGTCTTTCTTGGGTGGTGCTGTTCAATATTTCACCTCTTTCATAATCGAAGCTGCATCTAAAAGCATATCTGAGGTGACAGGTGTGCCGTGTAGACGGCGCGTTCCATGGTGGAATGAAGAATGTGGGACCGCTCGTGAAAATCAAAACAAAGCATGGGCGCTGCTACGTGACTCCCCCACTGCGGAGAACCTAAGAAATTTTAAGAAAGTAATGTCTGAGGTAACAAGAAGTAATGTCTGAGAAGGGAAAGTTAGCAAAAGCTCATATCAGGCATAAACTCCTATACAGATGAGTCTAAGGTATGGAACGGGGTGAACAAGGTGAGAGACCAACAAACATACACTATACCTCTAGTAAACACAGAGGGAGACAGCTTCGAAGCCCAAGAAAACTCCCTGGGTGCACACTTCGAACTCAAAAGAAGAGGCGTGCAGGACACGGACACAAGAAGAGCAGTGAACACCACGAACGTCGGCGTTCGTGGTGTTCACTGCTCTTCTTGTGTCCGTGTCCTGCACGCCTCTTCTTTTGATTATGGAATGTTACCAACTCGCTCAACTTTCTGTCCTTTTGAACTTCGAACTTGTGTCTAGTTCCCCACACTATACTCGGCGACAGCTTTCCTTGACAGCACTGTGGAAGCTACAGAGCCGAATCGCCTGCATGCGCGCGCGCCAGGAAATAGTACCTATTTTATTTTCTGATTCTAATGGCTACTTGGCCCGAATAAATAAAACGTTCTTCATTATAAGGATAGAACAAGTATGGGAAGCTGTTCATGGAAAAGAAGTTATCGTGCGCCCTGGTTTTTTTTTCCTTTTTATTTCTTGGACGGCACCACGTTTTCCGCACGCCTGCTGCGTCTGCTGCTTGCTCTTGCGGTAAACATGGCGTCTCCGGTGCCGGCGGTACCGTGTGCGGCCGCGAACTCTCCTTTTAGTTCTCCGAGGAGGCTATACGCTAAGTGTGACAAGAAGTGGGTCTCCAAGCAAACGAAGCAGGTTATCTGCAACGTCTACGCTGGAGTAAGGCGCCGTGAGCCCGAGCTCTCGACGAATTCTGTGTGCCGGACTGTCGCCGAACTCACCGGGGTGAGTATGCGAACAGTAACACGAATCAAGGCTGAAGCTCTGCGGGCCCCGCTCTGAAATAAGCTTGACAGTTCGCGTCTTGCGCGCAATCTTGACAACGATCTACAACAATTGTGAGGCTTCTCGAACACTGAGGCGCAGTCTGCGCCTATCATTGCTGACAGTCTTTGTGTGCGTAAACCGAATACAGCAAAACTGAAACAAGACAGGCCCGTGGCAGGATCGTGCCGCAACCGGCCTTCCATTTCGCCTGTACCAGGGCTCAATACTGTAAACGTTAACATTCGATCACGTGTGGCGCATACCCGTATATACTGGGCTGAACACGGAACCTAAACTTCACTGTTATAAAAAGGCTGAATAATGCTGGGAAAACGTTCTGAACAGCGGAAACTTTTATATGTACCAGTATATATACAGCACAGTAACTAGCTGCATGTATGCACTCTCATCAATGTTTAACTCTGACGTTCCCATTTTGAATGCATACATTTTGCTAAACACACTAGCGCTGCGAGCAAGCGAAAACCGAAACTGGAACTGAAATCGGCTGCAAGCTGCCGGACTACTTGCGTAGTAACACAAATGTGCGGAGGCCCCGCCTCCGTAGCCTTCGCTCCAATGTCAAGAAAAGCTGTCGCCGAGTATACTCCGACACATTTAAAAGACACAAAGTAAGAATAGAAGGTCAAAAATTAGAACGAAAGTGCACAAAATATGAGGCATACAACGAGCCATTTTGTTTAGCTGAGTTGCAGGCATCATTTAACAGTTGTAAAAAATTGGCTCCAGGTCCTGACCGCGTAATGTACGAGATGCTTAAACACCTCTATCCCGATACACGCCCCGCCACGGTGTTCCAGTGGCTATGGTACTCGGCTGCTGATCCGAGGGTCGCGGGTTCGAATCCCGGCCGCGGCGGCTGCATTTCGATGGAGGCGAAATGTTGAGGTCCGTGTGCTGTGCGATGTCAGTGCACGTTAAAGAACCCCAGGTGGCCGAAATTTTCGGAGCCCTCCACTACGGCATCTCTCATAATCAGAGCTGGTTTTGGGACGTTAAACCCCACAAATCAATCAAATCCCGATACACAAAAAGCCATCCTGTCCCTCTACAACTCAGTATGGTCTTCTGGTAAACTTCCGTCTGCCTGGAAAGAGGCGATTATAGTTCCTATTTTAGCACATGGCAAAGATGGTCGTCTATGGTTTCCATCTACAGAAACCATGGCCGTCTATGGTTTCCATCTACAGGCCTATAGCACGGAGAAGCTGCCTCTGCAATGTATTCGAAAAAATGGTAAACCGCCGACTACTGCATTTCTTAGAAGCCAACAAATTGCTCGACCCATACAGTGCGGGTTTCGAGAGGGTCGATGTACCACCGACCACCTCATACGCATTGAGGCACAAATTTGCGAAGCTTTTGTCCATTAACGATTCTTCTTGTCAGTATTTCTAGATATGGAAAAGCCTGTGACACCATGTGGAGGTTATGAAATAACGAAAGGGAAGGGGTCCAGGGCTCGTTCTTTATTTGTTAGAAACAACTTAATGAGCAAACAGACAATAAAGCCTAGGAAACATAGGGGAAGTTACTTGTGGTATTGTAATTGTGGAGAAAGTAGAAAGGAATTAAAGTGGACGAAAAGACAAACCTGCCTTCGGTGGGAACCGAACCCACGACCTTCGGATGTCGCGTCCGATGCTCTACCAACTGAGCTACGAAGGCGGCCGTCCCCCCGTCCACTTTATTGTGTTACAGAAAGACGTCTCATACTTTGGTATACGCGGTGTCATAGAAAGCTACTTGTCCAGTCGAACATTCCGCGTTCGAGGGGGCAATGTTTTATCGCGTTCTCTTGTGCAAGAATCCGGCGTGCCGCAGAGTGGGGTGCTTAGCTGCACTCTGTTTAGTATAAAAATGAATTCATTGCGTCTGTACATCCCGCATAACATATTTTATTCAACTTATGTGGATGATGTCCAGATAGCATTCAGGTCGTGCAACCTAGCGATATGTGAGCGCCAGGTTCAGCTTGGCTTGAACAGGGTATCGAAATGGGCAGACGAAAATGGGCTCAACTTGAACCCACAAAAAAGCAATTGTGTCCTTTTCTGCAGAAAAAGAGGCCTCCATCCAGAACGTGACATTCATCTGAAGGGTCAGCGTTTACCTGTGAACAGTGAACATAAATTTTTTTGCCGTAATCTTTACTCAAAATTAACGCCTGTACAGCAGATAAAAGATCTTAGACACAAGTGCATGAAGACAATGAATATTCTATAGGTATTGTCCTGCACAGCCTGGGGTAGCGACAAGAAGTGTATTCTCAATCTGTACAAAAGCCTCACACGTACACGTCTAGACTATGGGGCTATAGTCTATCAGTGTGCCACGCCAAGTGCCTTGAAAATGATGGACCCTGTCCATCAACTATGTATCCGTCTTTCCACAGGCGCCTTTAGGACAAGCCCTGTGGAAAGCCTCTATGTAGAAGCCAATGAGTGGTCGCTTCACTTACAAAGATCGTACTCCTCTTTTGTATATTTTCTCTAGGTGAGCACAGACTTTGAACATCCTGCCTACTCTACCATAAATGCCTTGTCCAGTTCGCGCATACTTCATAACCGTCCTGCTGTGCGAGAGCCCCATTCATTGCGTGTAAGAGGCTTGGCTGAGGAAATGGGTGTTCCCCTCCTCGAATATCATCTCATGGCCACGGCTTAAGCCGGTCCCACCATGGGAGTGGAGAATTATATACTGCGATGTATATTTCGTTGAAGTTACAAAAGACGCCCCTGCCGCGCATATCCAGATACACTTCCTGGAACTTAAGCACAGATACCCTCGTCCAGAATTCTACACCGACGCGTCCAAGTCGAATTCTTGTGTCTCCTACGCAGCAATTGCCCGAGGTTTTTCGGATGCGGGTGCTCTACACCCCGAAACAAGCATATTTACAGCGGAAGCCTATGCAATACTGTAGGCAATTAAACGCATCAAGGGACTGAAGATACAAAAAGCAGTTATATACACAGACTCTCTAAGCATTATAAGAGCATTAAAAACTATCTCGAAGCACACAGACCCAGTACTTATGTCGCTGTACTCACTTTCATGTGTCATTTATGCGTCTGAGCAGGATGTCGTGCTGTGCTGGGTACGAGGGCACCGAGACATTAAAGGAAATGAGTTCGCTGAACAGTTAGCTACATCCGCCCACATACCTGCTTATGACACATCCATGGCAGTCCCTGTTTTGGACATGTAACCTCATCTCCACAAAATGTTCAGGATGCACTGGCAGCGTTTGTGGGACATGCAGACAAATGATAAACTACATTTATAAACCCGCGCTTAGGTATTTGGCCAACAACGACGAGATCAAGACGAAAAGAAGTCCGACTCTGTAGACTGAGAATAATACTGGTGTCACACGGGCGTTTCGAAGGCCTTCGAACCACGGTCCATCGACTCAAAAGTCAAGTTTGAGCTGCTGCAGGGGCGGTTTCAATAGCCATCGAGTCGATAGTCTATCGAGTCAACAGAGCACCATGCAACTCCTTCGAGACTTCAAAGGCTATTGTAAGACGGAAGCGGAAGCGGGGCGAACTCCGAGACTTGGCGCACCGGCAGCTCCTGCGCGCGTTAGTCTCTGATGCCATGGCCCTATTTATGTCGTTGTATCAATAAGTAGAATCTTACACCGGTGAAAAATATTGGAAACGTGCTGAGAGGCCAACGCTCTCACTTTATTGCGTTAGTTCTAGAACGAATACGCCGTCACTGGTATAAAAAACAAACGCCATGCAGCTGGTGAGGAACACTGCGTGTTGCGCCATCTGGTGCCTATGAATCAAACTACTTTTCAGGCTCACGCTGTGGACTTAGGCTTAGCAGTGTAAAACTCAGCACGTTTTCTGAATAACGACTGCAAAACGTCGCACATACTTTGTCCCTTTTGGTACATGGGTTTCAGAGAAAGCTCAAGTTAAAGTTTGTTTCTTGCCGTCAGTGCGAATAGCAAGCAACAAGTGCGAATGAGAATTGAAGCGGGTGTCTTGGTTGCCGCCATGTTGTTGCGAAGTAACTCGGCGATTCAACGGCCGTTCAAAACGGCCATGTAGCAGCGCCAGAATGTATTTTGAGTCGATAGAGTTGTGGGCTTTTCGAAGGTCATCGACTCGAAGGCCTTCCAATGTGCCTGTGTGACACAAGTTTAAGACATACTTACGCTAGCCACAATTACCTTCTGGCCGGAGGTGAACCTCCACCCTATAACATGTGTGGAGAAGCATTGACAGAGGTACATGTTTTAATACAATGCCAAGACTTAGAACATATGAAAAAGAGGTACTTCAGCAGGCGTTACCGTGGGAACATTCTTTTTCACCCTGGCATGTTTTTAGGTAACGAACCTACCTGTAACCAAGAGGCAGTTTCAGTTGTTTTAGAGGAGTCTAAAGCACTAGAGGTCATACACACCTGGAACTCCTAGCACACCCTCGTCGAAATGATGTTGCTACGGCATTACTTGCGTGTATGCACTCGCCTCGAGACCCTTTCTCGCGAGGGCGACTCTGAGGATGTAGTTTTTAATTATCTATGATGTAAGTACACGGTTTTAAAACTCATTTTAGACCCATTGCACACCCTCCGTAAGCATTTTCACCATAATTTTATTACGTATATTTATTTTACGCCCGTTTGGTGCGCAGGATTTTAGGTCCCCTTACAGGCACCTCACACCAAGCCTTCAGATTCATTACGCCATTGCTTACACATTTACATTGCTATTGGCGCTCTTTGGCCGTGATCGGCCCTTGCGCCACTAAACCCCAGATATCAATCATCATCAATGATCACGTGAATAAATCCTCTGCCGTAGTGTTTGGCTACGAGTAGTATTGACGTCTGTGTGCAACTAGAGCACAAGCGACGTAACCACGACTCCTTATCCGATAAGTTAATTTACAATGCGCGAAGCGATTGAAGAGTAGCCGTGCATGGACGAGTGGTAGCGTGCAGGCCAGGAAGCTCGGTGTCACGGGTTCGATTCCTATCTACCTAAGGAGTGGTAGGTTGGCGCTTGTCTGTGTTTGTCCGCTTGTTTCAATCTCAAGCGGACAAACATTTCAGTCGCAAGCTACATGAAATGGTGCGCCTTTCTCGTGCCATTAACCCTAACTGAGTGAGTTCTCGTGAAATTTTTATTTAGTTGGTCATTGAATAACATCAGCTTGGATGTTAAATGCAAGCTGATGAGTTAGATTCAGCTGTGGCGCACAATCGCATAAACCACGCCTAGCACTACTGGTGTGCGCTACATGTAATTGTACCCTCGTTAATCGCGTTGTACGTGACGAGTATATCATTTTAGCGATGTATAGGTCAATCATTCATGATCGCCATACAATAGCGCCCTACCATCCCGATCTTTACATCACGAAGTAAAAGAGACGACCAGGACAGCGGCGGGACGTAGATAGATAGATAGATAGATAGATAGATAGATAGATAGATAGATAGATAGATAGATAGATAGATAGATAGATAGATAGATAGATAGATAGATAGATAGATAGAAAGTTGCCCAAATTTGCTAAGAAATGCTTGCCATCAAACAACACAGTTTATTCAAGTTGCCATACAGTTGATCCACACCCCGTCGAACACGGTAGATGCCTCTTTACATCATATATAGTAACAGGTATTATGTTGCGAGGACCCCAGAATAAATGTGCTATGATCTGGACAAGTCTACTCAAGGGAATAATAACGGCCGCAAAACCATGGAAAAGCTCCCACATCCAGTTGCTTGACATTGCGATGAGTGCCAAAAAAAGAGAAACCTAGAACTGCCTCGTCTAAGCGGAAAATCTGTTGTTGTCCTTTGGGCTAATTGTTATAGGCGCTCGTTTTCTTCGCGTTCAAATTTCTCAGCTGCAGTCGCCAAAAAAGACAAAAAACATGGTGCGGATTTATGGATAGACATTTATTTATCGCCAAAGGTATTTCCAGCTTAAATTTGAGTGTCTGATACAGAATCCTGGCAGAAATTTCTCACATCGACATCCACGCAGCACGAAGCACCTTAATATGTTTTTCCCGAAAACTGGACCTCTTCTAGGCTTCCTATCATATAGGCATTTGATTTCGTGTACACTAATCCCATATCAAATTTTAGCCTGTCTCATCGAGTAGGAAACCCGCATTACGCTTCACAGCGCGAAGCTCAGTGACTAAACCCTCCCTGCGCGCCCTCAGGGAGAAACTGTTTTGTGTATTTTGTGGACCGACGTGTCGACAGAGTGTAAACATCATGTTTACTTTCGCACGTGCAATCTCCTAAACTTAAATATATTTCAAGCGTGTGCACTATCACGTGTCAAACGGCGCCATTCGGATTTACGGAACTACGGGTGACAGCCAGTTCATTACATGGCGCGAGCGGCAGTGAGCTAATACAGGACAGCAACAGATTCACATTTCGAAAAGCATCGTTCAGGTGCAACCGCCCGCGCGCCGACGTATAGGACGCTGCGCTGTCGATTCCGCGTACTTGAAAATTGCCCCAACTTGCTGCTAACAACTGACACCTGGATGTTCGCAATAGTTGCATGCATCATGCACATAGAAACTTCTGTCAGCAATAGAAAGGTCGCCACTCGATGGCAGCATGAGTGAGTGTCACCCAAGGCCTTGAACGTTGTAAACACGATCTATATGAAAAGTGCCCCAGGCACTGACTGTTGCTATTCGTAGCTGCCAAAAATAGATCCAACGGTCGCCTTCGCTCGCGAGACATTCGGCGATAGGCACTTCACATTTTTAGAACGAAAGGTTATACATGTTTGCTGAGCCAGAAATTGGTTGTCGGGAAGATCCACCTAAGTATATCGCGACAGATGATTGCCTTAAACAAGACCGCTGGGACTAAAATGCCTGGAACTGCCACTTGAGCAAGTCATAGGACATGTCATCAAAACATCCAGTCGGTTTTTTTTTCTTTCCTTCTTCAATGTTCGCTTTGATAAACAAACATTGGGTGTGCTAAATCCGGAGGGAACACTCAAAGATCATTACTTCAGTGCAGATATAAACTTGTCTTTCAATGGCTGCGGCATCTCACGCATCAAATAACTGGTATATTTAAGTGTTTGCTTCGATATAACCGTGTAGGTATGTGAGAACAAACTTACACGGTACCGTGTAAGTTTGATCTCACAGTGGTACCGGTTCGACAACGTAACACGTGCCGTTAGCGAATATTTCGTAACAAACAGGCATTTTAAATGCGAACCATTTCTTAGCGAACTTCGGCGACCTTGAGCGTATCTATCTATCTATCTATCTATCTATCTATCTATCTATCTATCTATCTATCTATCTATCTATCTATCTATCTAGCCGCCTACGACTTTCTGCTCTCGTGGCGGTTTCGCTAATGGGACGTATACGAAAATTGGTATGCCGCAACATGACTGCATGACGAACATAAGTGAGAGGTCATAACATGAAAATCATGACATGTATGTCATGAGCGGCACGATTTAAATGCCATCGTCTTGGTGCTCTCCTGGTCGTTTCGTTAATGGGATGTATAGGAAAATTGGCATGGCACAAAATGACTGCATAGGAACATAAATCACAGGCCATAACATGAAAATCATGATATGCATGTCAAGAGCGGCATGATTTACATGCCACACGTTTCGTTAATAGGATGTATACCGAAATTGCTCTGGCACAACACGACTGCATGACGAAAGTAAATGACAGGTCATAACATTACAATCATGACATGCGTCTCATGAGTGGTATGGTTTACATGCCGCAGTCTTGCTGCCCTTGTGGCCGTTTCGTCAACTTCGTATGTACGAAAATCGGTATAGCGAGACAACAATGCCGATCTATCTTACGTTCCTGATGCGTGCTTTGCATTTGCTTGATTCCCACTGCACATGGGCTCTTCCATTTTTTGTTTTCGCTGCATGCCTCGCATGGCACCGCTTCCCGTAATACGTGGGGTCTGCTGGCTTTACATTTCTTTTTGAGGCAACAGGTAAGCAGTGTCCTAGAAGGGTGGTCATGCGGGCGAGTTGGAACAGGTGAAGCATTTTGACGATCAGCGCAAAAAAAAAAAAGAACGGAGGACAATATGCAAGGAAGGAGCGCTGTGCGCAAGGAACAACGCTATGGTTTGTGTCCTTCCTTGTGTATTTCCCTCGTTTTTTTTTCGCGCTGACGGCAAAATGCACTTGCCATTTAAATCAATGCTTAGAGGGCACTCTCGCATTGCTCAAACCCATGCTACTCAGAAAAATAATTATTGCGCCGTGTTTCGCAGGCTAGGCAGAATATGTCATCCGCCACTTCGCCCCACCTTAGCTAGGGAAGAAGCAGTAACTCTTTGGAAATTGTAAACCAACAATTATGATCTCGGTATCCTGCTCCACAGCGTCTCACTCACTGAGCACTCGTACACCTGCAAGTACTATTATGTCCCAGACAAGATATGCAATATGGTATACGGATGCGTACAAAACTCTAGTACAGCAATACTAACCCAAGAGTATAGGGAGGCCAAGCTAGCTCCTCCTCTATTGCTGGCCAAGCTGTCATACTCATGCCAGATGAATCAGCACAGCCTCATTGAATGGGCATAAGAGATGGCGATGGCCCGCTGCTATAACTACAATAAGGACGCCGCCGACCTGGGGCGCTGACAGCGCTTGCTTAAAATAAAGGCTCTCTCTCTCTCTTCCTTTCTGTCGCACGCGCTTACTCGCAGCACATGATCGAGCCCACCGTACTGGTGAACTCCAGCGTCTAGACTCGCCTGTTGCTTTGCAAATGGACGCATTGCTGTGCTGCTTCACGTAATTTGCGCCTTTTTTGGAGTCCGCGCCACCGTAAAGTGATGTTAGTGATGTTAGACGAAAAGACCTCGGCGTAAACGTAGGTCACGCATCTGTAACACTGTAACATAAGCAGACAGCATTCGTTGTCAACCAGAAGCTTCTGAATGTAGTAAAAAACTGTGGTAATACATTCTGTTTCTGTGACAGTTCTTTTAAACATAACGACTAATCAAGCTTTTCAACTATCCTAACCTACAGTTGTTCCCAACTAAGATGGAACTATGGACGTTTTTGTGCCAGTGACATTCTTATTTATTTATTAGAGACTTTCACTCGAAAGTACTGCCATGTGTTTGAACTTATATTCGTATACTTTGTGAGCGTGTTTCTTCGTTACTGTTCTGACGGAACCACTGTTCTTGTGATTATGCCAGATTGCTTCGCATACTGCTTAGCAACCATGCATATTGTACGGACCAACCCAGGAGCCAAGGAGTGCGGGCGCCTTATTTGTGCGCCAACATCTCCTAATATCATATCAATAAAAAAAGATGGAAAAATAACTAACATGAGTCAGCTATTCAATCAACCGTGCGAGCACTAGCGCACACTAAGACAGGGACGAAGGGAACAAGACGACACAAGCGCTTCTGTCGTTTTGCTCCCTTCGTCCCGTCGTTATACCTGTCTTATGGTGCGCTACTGCTCGCAGGATTACGCACCAATAAAACCAAGCTGCTACAACAGCGCCTTGGGCTCGCTCTGAAGAGTGCACCCAGCAGGCAACCATGTGGGTGCTGTCGCGCAGTCACGCACCCGATAGCAGTAAGGACGGCGAGCCACCTCAGATGCACAGCCAATAAGAAGGGTCGGTCGGCACAAAAAGCCGCACCGGAACTTCATAGGCGGCGCCCACAAAGTATTCCGTGTTGACGTTCTCGACTCATAATTCGCCATTCTGCTTTGGGGTAGTCTGATTCCTCGTCGTAGTACTCTCCGTCGAGAACGGCATCATCATCATCTACATCATCATCATCACCGCCCTCGTTATCACGAGTTCCCTTTTCATACTTGCCTTCTGCCTCTTCAGTCTGTCTTTGTGGTCCGCCTTTCCAACCTTCTTCATGTTATCGTTTTGGTGTCACCTCGTGCTCACTACCTTGAACATCGTGTCCGTCGCACCGTCGTTTTTGTACAGTTCGAATGGCGTCCTATTCTGAATAATAATTGCGCTCCGGTTAAAGAAAGCACATTATTTTCTGCAGCCCTTGTTGGGAGTACGACTCAGCGTCCGTGAGGTTGGGAGACAAGGAATAAAAGAAGCACACCTGTCTTGGCGTCACTTGTACTCTTCTCTTCAGCCAAGATAACATCGTTCGTCTACTGTATCACAGCGAAACTCGCGGCTCCTTCTGTCCGAACTCCAGGAGAGCCAATGCAACCGCTCGTCTTTCCTCCTTTCTTGCCTGCCATTGGCACGCGCTCGCATGGTTGGAGAAGAAGATAGCGTTTCATAAAAGGAAAGGAGGACAGGTCGGCCTTAAGAGGAAGTCTCTGTCCCGCTCTTCCTCTCAGGGGTAAGAGGAAAAGGGAGTGACAGAGATAGAGGGATGCATGATAACAGGTGACGATGGTATAGCACAATAGTCGCTGCACTCGTCCTGCATGCGGATGTGCACTACGCGAAGATGTCTTCACCGCACACCACGCTTTCTAGAGACGAGTGAAATCTGAGTCACATAAAAACTTCAAGAGAGCCTTGAAGTTTCTTTGGGCATGGTATATATGTCTCTGTGCACCCAAAAGTTTCCCTTCCGAAAAAAAGCCGGGAGCCCAAGATCATCGCGCAGCCATGCGGCGGTCACGTACAGGTTTCGGGACGAGCGACGCAGCTTCTCCCTTTAACACAGTATTTTTCCGGAGCGCAGCCGGGGCACCCCTTGTTAATTAGGTGTCAGTATGGGAGACGGCCGCGTGCTTCAACCCAAGGCCGGTGCTTCAACCGCGCCAGCAGCATGACGATGGAGGCTAGGTCGGCTTCCATAAACTTGAAGCTTTTCGCATGAAACTTTATACGAAACATTGATGTTGTTATGTTGACAATGCAGCAAAACTAATCACGTAATTGAAAAGCTCATCCCCGGATGTACAGCCATTCTAAAGCAGAACTTTTCGAACGCAGCAACTTTTAAAAAAGTGGGAGCCCCTACACCACTGAAACTAAGAGATAAGAAGGATGCCGTTGCGAACTGAGAGCACAACCTTAATCAGTACGCAGGCGCACATCTCCCAAATATAAGTGCTGGTCGTCATCGCAACGGTCGCACCATAAATTTACAAACTTGCGCATTGTAAACTTTCCATCTTGGCAACATTCTATCTTGGCAATAAAAAAACGCCTTGTAGGCGCGCATGCAGTAATAAAAGGCAAAGGACAGGGTATACTACTTTCATTGTGCTTTCGCCGCATGAGGCACCAAACATCATCATTTCCGACTGGCTGTGATGAAGTAAACATGTCAATCTTTGTTTACTTAAGTACACAGTGCTCATTTTAGCAAACAGGAGACAAGATCTTTTCATCGACGCAGCAACCTCGATATGCGTTCTGAACGGTTGTCCGTCCTTTTTGGCCCATTACTGCTTGTGATAAACTAGCTTAATTGCTGAAGCACATATACATGCACCAGACGTTTCGTAAAGCTCGACTTAGGTAAATCGGATTTTACAGCAGTTGCTTAGCTATACAAATTCTGAAGAGACCCTTTTTACAGGGTTGATTGCAACTCATTATTCCCTGTGCCACACGCACGCCCATTGTTCCATGCCATCTCATTTAGTGTTACAACTCTATGTGCTTCTAGCCAAATACTGAAATTCTATCTATCTATCTATCTATCTATCTATCTATCTATCTATCTATCTATCTATCTATCTATCTATCTATCTATCTATCTATCTATCTGTCTGTCTGTCTGTCTGTCTGTCTGTCTGTCTGTCTACACGCTGCCCCTTTGTGCCCTCGTGTTAATTTCATTAACTTGGTATACAGAAATTCCATGGCATCGATGCATCATGCCCGTGATGATATAGATGACAAGGCCCCATAGGGATGCCATGGCGTTCGTTTTCTTACATTGCTAGGTGCCAAAGCGTACATCAGATGACGTCTGCGTATAGAAATCATAAATCATAATTCATGTCATGAATGACATGAGATGAATATGTTTATATCATGGCAGGAACGGCGCAAATGACGACGCATATGTTGTGAAGCCGGCTTTGCAATATTGGGTTAACATGGTATATACCAGAGTGTGCACGCTTGCATGACAAACACCCGGTGATAATTACAGTTCGTAATATCTATACCATAACATACAATGAATGATATACCATGTCGTCTATGACGTGAGATGAATGGCGTACAACATATGGTGTTACAATGCTCATTTACTTGAAGTTTCTCACATGCATGGCATTACAGGCATGGTATTATGTACAGAGTTAATTTCATTAAACAACGCTGGTTGGTCGACTGTCAGATAATGTTGTGCAACGTTGTGATATAGAGGAGTACAATTTGCGCTGACGGCCGCCAGTGCACGCCACAGTCGGCACATTGTGCACAATAATTGGGCCCTGCCGAGCGCGGAAAGGTTGCAAACAATAGGCGTCATGCGTTAGAAAGAATACTAAAAAAGAACCTGCCTGAGAAACACGTGTAAGTGGAAATGAAACCGTACGTCTGATATATATCGTGCAAATAACTTCGTTGAATCCGATACATCGTCCAAGATGCATTTCTAATACGTCAAGTGCAACCGCAGCAGCCTTCACGCCGATCCGCCGTCCACAATGGCGCCGAATTTCTAGGAAGGTCAAGTGAGCATTTCCCAACCTAACACCGAAGAACATTCGCAACATTTGTTCCTCTAAAGTCTACAATATTTTCGAGTGTACCTTATCACATTACTTTTCGTAATGGAAACTGAAACCTACATTTTTTCACGGACTCTTTACAATTTTACCTTCTCCTTGGATAACCATGTTCCTTGCAGTGCGGCGGATCACTGAAACAACAGCGGCAAAGTAGTGTCCGATCAAGTCATGAAAAGCAAAAACACAGAAAGAAGAGATTGATCATTAAATGGCACCGCAGTTGAAACAAGTTCGAACACATAAGCTTGTAAACGCTCTATGGAAGCCAGTTTCTGTAATCACTGTTGATAGTGTAAATGCTCGCGCGACTATGGCATCACGCATTTTAACACTGATATTTGCAATAGCATGAATGCAGAAAACACGGATCAGATACACGTCCTTTCACAGGCTTTTTTTATTGCCGAACCATACGTTCACATTTCTTCTTATGGGATCGATACACCCATCAAACGGCCGTTTAGAATCCAAAAGGGCATATATAATGATAGTACGATGTTTTCATTTAGCATGCTAGAGCGACGAGAATTGGTAGGTGTGCTCAGGATATGCCGGGCGTCTCAATCCACGCAGCTCCATACACCGTAGCGGTCTTCTATATGAACACCTGTCAACACCTGCGCTATTGAGAGCTTCAACATACCGCTCAGGTATGGTAGGTCCGAGCATGTGATTCCACGAGGAAATCCGAATTCATCAAACGTAGTACTGTTGTGCTCTTTTCTACGGAAACTCATCAGTGCACACACAGCCTTTCCTACAGCCCAATAATTGGTCGTGTAATGCGCACGTCTGCAAAGAACCATGTACCTGTACTTGATAGCGTAAGGTGCGGGAAA
Source organism: Hyalomma asiaticum (assembly GCA_013339685.2). Lineage (NCBI taxonomy): Eukaryota > Metazoa > Arthropoda > Arachnida > Ixodida > Ixodidae > Hyalomma > Hyalomma asiaticum. Next base: position 209,345,506 of record CM023481.1, read on the forward strand.
AAGATAACATTTTACTTTATTGCAGACACCCCACGGATGTGCTAGATAGCTGATGTGCTGCACATCTCTTAGGGGGTGTGCTCCTTTATGTTAGGGCGGATTGATGACGTAAAGGTGGAAACATTGTCGTTCTTGCTCGGATGTTTCTCGTTCTGTTTTCTATTGAATATTTCTCAAAGCTGCAACACCTCGTTGGGAGCAATCGACCAAGACAAGTGTATCTCAATAAAAACTCAATAATGAGAGGCAAGTCGCCAATTACATTCATGTACTCATAATTTTCGTCGAAAAATCGGCTAATTACATTGGCTAGAGCCTTCATACCTTCATAACTGTGATGAGTGAAGTGCACGTATTTCGAAGTGCGCGCCGTAGAAAGGCGCCGCAGAAAAGAGGACAACTCAATGAGTGGACACGAGCTCTCCTGGACGACGAAGACGATGTGCAGACGGGCGCGTGAGTTTACGTTAGGTGAACACGTATGAAGAGCTCCCACGCTGGATAGGAAGATGCCGGGAGAAGAAACGAGGCAGACGTGGCGCAGACGTGGTAGAAGGAAGAAGCCTACCAGGGCGCGGGAGTGGCGGCCGAGTTCCTGTTGCAAGGCTGCTGCAGGCTCCCACCTGGGCGTGGACCCGAACGTCTCATCATCTGGCGTTGGCCAGACTTTTCAGCATCTGGCGTTGGCCAGGCTTTCCATCGGCTTTCCATCGTCTGGCGTTGGCCAGGCACGACTGCGTCTCCGGTTCGATGTCCGAGTGTCGAATGACGAACGCCGAAAGGTTGCTGACCATGACTCACCCGACGCTACCTTCCCTCCGAGCGACACCTTAACCCAAGTCTGCCCCGAGTGCGTCTCCTGCATCTACCTCGCCGTGTACTCTCGTGTGCCCACCTGAACGGTGACAGTCTTTTCTTTTGAACTTATTCTTATACACTGTTAACCATTCTTCCTCACATTCATAGTTCTGTTAACTTTTCCTCTCCTTTGCATGTTTCTTCTTGTTCTTATCCTTTTCTCTCATTATTCCGTATCTTCAATAATAGCGAGTGGTGTTTGTTTTTCCCTGTACAAACGGTCTCGTCTCTCCTTTCTCGATGACGGTTAAGCCATCGGGTTTAGTATACTCGAACCTACACGAGGGCACGTTGATTCAATAGCCCCGTGACAATAACATGTCTAAGTAAAAATTAACTCTGGTGTATTCTCGCACACTTTGGCACTCCAAACAGATCGTAACTTTGATGTCATGCATATGCTTATATTTAGCACAGTACCTATCACAAGTCTCGCCGAAACTGAACCACCAACTCAGCTGTACGCAAGCGGTGCAATATTGGCAATATTTCAATCTTGTCAGAGGAACAATGGGGCCTAAAGGTGCATGCAGGAAGAGGAAAGACATATGCCATTATTACAGCGCGCATATGTTACTGCACATTTAAGGCTTCTGCGACTTATTTGTACAGTGACGCATACCTGTTCTAGGTGAACATAACCTGTGTCCAGAAATGTGTTTAGAGTAGGGGCAGCCCAATTATCGGAAACTTCAGGGAATGGACTGTGCGCAGTGATGTAGGAATTACCGAAAGTATATATATATATATATATATATATATATATATATATATATATATATATATATATATATATATATATATATATATATATTACAGTAAAAAAAGAACTCTTTAGTACTGCTCCACGTTACCTACAAAAAAGGTAACACATTACCGTTACCGTAGCCGAAAAAAGTAGCGCACGTTATTTCTGAAGTTACTCGATTGTGCGAGATATATTCTAGACAGTCTTCGGTGCAGAGACTCACAGCACCAACTTATTTTATATTTCACGTAAAATTATATCCGAAACAACGGTTTGATCAGAAATAGTGATTTAGCGAGACTACATTACGCAAATGTGCCGGTACTTGGCAATGTTAAGGTGGACGAAACTTGCCTGTAGAAGTTCAGGTGAGTTTCCCAAATAACCCTGTGGCACATGTTCTCTCACTGTGACGTCAGACACAAAACGAGGTTTCAGCACGAGATTCCCCAGTTATTGTGCACTTTGTACAGCATACATTGAGAGGTTTTCCCAAACCCAAGGGTTTCGTGAATGTTGTAATTGGTGAGCATGCGCTTACATAGATGTTCTCTGTGAATATGTGCTATTAAAATGCGACTGGCCGCAGCAGCCATGTTTCCAAATGGTCGTTTTATGGTATGCATGCATGCTGAAACAACAGCTGTCGAGAGCACCAGTACATGTACATTTTGTTTCTTTGCGACATCACTTCAGATGTTCTACATATTTCTTTTTCTGTAAAAGAGGTTGGCAGAAATAACTGGGATAAAAAATTGCAGCTCGTTTCCGTAAATGACGCTTGCGCGCTAGCCTGAGAGACTTCAGGCTAGGTCTATACGTAAGATCTTGAATCCCAAACGCCACCTTTCGATCTGTACTTACAGCGGAGCTGCGAGCACTCAAGGGCGACACCCTCCAACCTTCCTTTAAATTGAGTAGGTTGCGGGTTCGAACCCAACCGTTTATGAATGTATAAGTGTCTAGGCGTAGGATCTACTTTCTTTGGAAGCGCCACCTTGCCATAGCTCTACACTCTAATAACATAGAGAGTGCTGGGCACTCACTTAGGGGGAGTACTTTCCTGTGCAAAATTTAACTCCCTCTTTTAGAGTAGATCCACCCCATTTTAAGCAGAGTACAATACCTCCCTGAGGCATGGCCTTAGCACTTCACTCGGCAGGGCACCTGCACTCTCGACAAAACATAGTACTAGGACGCCTCCGAAGGGGATTCTAACAATCTTTTGAAGAGAGCTTTACCCCACCAAGTCGGGTGCTAGTACTCCCAGAGGGAGTAACAGAGACAAAAAAAAAGTAAACACTGCGTTTTTCGAGCACGCTGCAATCAGCAGGCATTTAATCACATCAGACTGAACATAGAACATGCAAATTGACATGAAACAGCGCACATACACTCCAACCACACACAACCGTAGCCAAGCACACAACCCACAGCACACTCGTCATACACAGTCTTACACTGAAGTCCGCTATACATAACCAGTATACTTGACCTTCTATATGTAGCGCCAGTGGTAAAATAGTGTTCTTCGTAATTAAGCAAAAAAGTATGCATAGAACAGGTGTATATTGAGCGTTGGCTCATAGGTAGCCGTTCGCCACACAGATCTGTTAAAATAAACGCGCGGAATATACAGTGCCTTTTAGATTAACGCATTCCAATCATCAGCTCGCATTCTGTTTTATACGCCAAACGCGCGTTCGCACTGCTGGTTCGCGACGATATAAAATGCACCTGAGCAAGCACGTACGAACACAATAGCGGCCGATATTCATCAACGCCAGCGAAGCGGCACCCGGGTGCTCCGCTACCACCCGCTTCATTCTGACGGCACCCCCTTTGGAATCCCACGATCGCGTTTGCATATGGCGAACAACCGCTGGCGATCACAAAATACGTACTCCTCTGCACACAAATGAAGTATAGGTCTCTGCCATCAGAAATGTCTAGGGTACTACGATGTACTTACCAGACTTGCAAACGGGACGGATCGCAGTCGCGGTGTTACCTTCACCGTCGACGCTCTCATGGCCGTCATACGGCTCTATGCCGAAGGCGTAGCGAAGCCTTTTTCCTTTACGAGTATAAGTTATTTCCAGTGAGTCTTCGGAAGCCAGCCGTCGACGATCACAACGACTTAATGTGTCGCTGAAACTGTATTCCTCTTCTTTTCGCACATGTAAGGGAAGAATCCGAGGCTTGTAGGCTGGCTGGTTTCACTAGCACGGGTACGGCCCTTCGATCGGGGAAAAACACAGTAGAGGCAGCTCGCTATGGCTCCTGTCGATTGAGGCTCGTAGTCGAGGAAGGCACCGTTCATTAAACGTACACTGCACGCGTTTATACGCGAAAGTATGTACGCTTGTACGTGGAAGTCGTAGGAAGGTCGCTGCTAGTTGCATCGAAAAACACTTCACAGAGCGGCTGTCGTATTCTTCAATCGTTCACTCCCATCCCAGAATTCATGTTTGTGGCTGCGAATGCGAGCATCACATGTGTAGAGCAGGAGTGAAATTACGTTTTACTCTCTTATGACGCAAGAGCGCACGGACATTTCACTCTCTCAGATGAAGGTAGATTACAAAGACCACATCACTCTCTCGTTTCTTGAAAAGTGAGCAATATATTTCACCCCATCCGGCGTTTGCCTAGAGCAGAACAATGTCCTAAAGAGTAGCTCGGCCGTTTCACTGCTGCTACATTCTCTCATTTACCATATGGACAAATAACTTCTATAAAGTTAGCGACACTTCAATATTTTTTGTTCGCCACTGTTTTATATTTTTTCGTTGCTCTCTCTCCATCTTCCAGAACTTTCCCTCCCCTTCCCCAGTGCAGGGTAGCCTACTGGGCTCAGCCCAGGTTAACCTCCCTACCTTTCCTATTCCTTTCTCCTCCTCCTCCTCCTCCTCCTCCTCACTGCTGCGACACCGCCTCCAGATTTTAGAGTGTATGTACAGCGGAGCAACGATATTGTCACTGTACCTGCTGCCAAGATCGCAGCGTATTGGAGATATTCATTACTGCGAAATAATTGTGAGGGATTTTACCCAAGATGACTAAGCCTTTCTAAGCTCAAGCTGATCCCTTGAATAGTAAACAACGTTTCCGCATTTCGATAAGCTTTTTGTATTCCCGACTCCTATCCTTCGCCGAGCTTTACGATGAGCCACATGCAATTTTATTAGTGTTAATTTGATGTAACGGACAACCATATCTTGTAATTTATGCCGTGACTGATCCGCCATCCTAGTGATAGGCTCTTGCACTTCCTTGGTGATTTTGTCACATATCAAATTAACGAGACGCGAGCTTCCTTTTTTTATTTCTTCTCCGACATTTTACATCTTCGGTGTCAACCTTCCAAAGATACGCTTATGGCTAGCGCCGTAAAAAGTAACAAGTAACGTGCGACCTGCCGTTACCGTTAATGGTAATGGTAACGTAAGTACGTTACCCTTGTTACGATCGCCATGGGCCCCCACTAAATGTTGTGGAGGGAGGCTACAAGCAGTAGCCGACGGCAACACTTTTCGGCGAGAAAAACCGTGGCGAGCGCGTACTGCCGGCGTTCTCACGGATAGACATCGCTGCAGTCGTCTCGGAAGAGACAGTGGCATTGTTTTCGGTGCTGTCGCGACGAGTCTGTGCGCCGCCTTTCTTGGAACTGGAAGGCAGCCCGAATAGAACATTGGTGCAGTGACGCACGGGATAAGCCCCACGGATATATGGACTATCAGTGTGTCGTGCGGTGTGTGTGTGTGTGTGTGTGTGTGTGTGTGTGTGTGTGTGTGTGTGTGTGTGTGTGTGTGTGTGTGTGTGTGTGTGTGTGTGTGTGTGTGTGTGTGTGTGTGTGTGTGTGTGTGTGCCGCTTCTTTTGTGCCAAAGACCCATCTCCAGCTCAATCGAGGCGGGAGTGGCGCAGCTGGGCACAGAGACCGCCATCAGCAAACGCGCACGTGAGTCTACGGCTGCGCGAGCATGAGAAGGCGCCAGCGCGCCGTCGTGAAAAGGATGGGACTGTGTCTACCGGGAAGATTGCATTTATTTGTGCTTGGGTTGTTTTTAGTGAGCCTCTCCTCCGGACTGCACATTTCGTCCCGTTTGGGGGAATCCCCTGCTGTAAAGCAGCCGAGGCGAGGCGTGACCTCCTCTCTTCGAGAGACGACACCAGAAGTGTGATTGCACACTATTGTAAGAAGAGCGTCGACAGTTGGGCCAGTTGGTGCATAATTTTTGAAGAAAAACCAGCTCAAAACACACGGACACAGAAGAAGAAGGCGCACAGGATGAAGCTGTGTGCTTTTCTGAGGTCTGCCGTTCCATATGTGTGTAGTTCTTAGATACGTGTTTGTTGCACTCTATCTGGTTGTGCTGTGTAACGCGCCAGCTTATCTATTTTGTGCTTGTTAATGACTCTCGCGCAGGTGCAGGTGTTTGGAAAGGTTTATATGTCGGTATTTCGAAATAAAATTTCAGTTGATAGTCCAGCTTCTTCCTGTGCGCCTTCTTCTGTGTCCGCGCGCTTTGAGCTGGTTTTTCTTCAAAAACACTATTGTACATATCAGTGTATAAAATACGATCGCGAACACACTCAATCAGCTTTTTGCCATCGTGTTGTAAATAAACATATCTCTTCTTCTCGAACGTCATCGGTCTTTCATTCCGATCCGTACAACGGCAACCCTTCCTTCGAGTCGGGATTTGGAACAGTCGACCTGGAAGCGCGGAACGACCGGCGACACCGCCCACTCTCTAGCATCCAAACACCCTTTGCTGTTCCGAAATAGCAACGAGTACGTTATTACGTCACAAAAAAAGTACGCAGCATCCGCTATGTCACGTAAGGCCCGATCACGGCGAAGCTGGCTGATAGTTTACCGAAACAGTTCACTTGATAGTCATGTGATATATTCGCGGGAACACATCACGTGATACTGCGTTACGGGATTTTGGCGGAAACATGTCACGTGGCAATGTGTTAAGTGATTTTGGTGGGAACATGTCACATGATCACCGAAAATCACGTAACGCAATGTCACGTGAGGTGTTCCCGCCAAGATCGCGTAACGCAATGTCGCGTGTCCTGTTCTCACCAAAACCACGCAACGCTGTTTCACGTCACATGTTCCCATAAAATCACTTAACGAAATGTCTCATGACATGTTGCCGCCAAAATCACGTAACGAAGTGCCACGTGTCATGTTTCCTCCAGATCACATGAAACGTCACGTGACATGTTCTTGCTTCAATCACGCAACGCAATGTCACGTAACGTTTCCTCCAAGATCACGTAGAGCAAGGTCACGTGGCATGTTCCCCCAAACGAAATGTCATGCGATGTGTTCTTGCCCAGATCACACAACGCAATGTCACGTGGCATGATTCCGCCAAAATCGCGTAACGTAATGTAACGTGCATGATGCCTCACAAATTACGTTTAGCATAAACTGCTTCAGTATGAGACTAAGAATTTATTGGTATAAATACAGAAACATTGCATGCGTTTAGAATACGTGAGGAGGTTCCAAAGTCGAAGACTCTATCGGGACCTCCTGTTAATGGCAGATTATGCTAATATACATTATCTGAAGCAGCGGTAGCACTCTTAGAACCGCGGATAAAACTCAACACGATTACTTCAGAACAGTACAAAAAACTATGGATAAAACGTACGCGATTACCATACAACCGCTTCGCTGTCGTAAGTGGCAAGGCATGTTTTTTTTTTTTTCAATTACAGTGGTACGTTTAAATTCTGGTTTGCACCCACATTTCTCGCAGTGAATGTCCGGTCACACCCTGTCTAGTTTTTCACGTTCTACGCATGGTCACGGAGGCGATCGTTAATACAGCTACCTTTGTGCTTCGTTTGTCCTTTTGTCTTCCTTCTTGTGTCCTTGTTCTTGTGCGCAACGCTTCAATTCATCATGCTATGTTAAAGGTAGCGTGCTGGTGGTGAAAGAGAGACCTTTAAGCGCTAAGTGCTCTCCAGGACCATACAACATCGTGTGCAGGCACGTGGCCCTCTTCGGGGTAATGTGCAGCAAACAACCGTGTTCGACGCAGAGCAAAAAAAAAAAATTCACACATCGCCACGAAGTGAAGCATGACGAGTGGATGAAGCACTGGGGATCTTTCGGTGGTACCGTAAATCACTCGTGGCATTGCCCACTCATGCATATAAATGAGTGACAACACGTGTGTATATTTACACACGCGTTGTCGTTTCTGCTCCTGGTCTTTATGAGGTTCCTGCACACCCACGTCGTAGATCGTGCCGAGCTCCGGATTACTTTTAGTTAACGCGCACGCTGCGAATCCTTACGGTTCATCTACGCACAAGAGAAATCTCCCACCAAAACTACTTTGCCGGTGAATATCCAGTGCCTATATATACGGGGTGGCCTGTGAGCGGTTTTGGAGCGCGAGCAGTCGGTTTTTTAAATCAAGAAACTCGCTAGCAGACGCTGCCTGCGTCAGCGTTGTCGCTCGCGGGCGAGGGCATGTTCTCGGGCATGCGAGCTGGTAAAGCGTTCATCGCAGAAAGAGCGTTTCCACAGTGAACGGGCGCCGTTCGCTCTCTCTCACCACAGAAGACGACACTGTCTAGGCGAAATGCCCCCGGGATCCTCCCACACATGCACACACACTGTCTGCACTACCTCCAGGATGGGCCCACACCCACACGGATGGATGGATGGATGGATGCTATGAGCGTCCCCTTTGTAACGGGGCGGTGACATGTGCACCACCAGGCTCGTAAGAAAATTTAGGAACTTTCCTTTTTTTCTCTCTCTCTAAATTGTCCTCATGTTTTTTTAAATCTACTTCAATCAAATCGATCATACTATAGCAAAAACGGAAATTCATAGCCCAGTTCCCTGCCCCTTATGGCAGAAGGTCCATATTTTTCCGCATAATTATTTTTGTCCGTTCTCTCTAGTTTTCTGCCACCAGTATTCTAACCGTCTCTTACTTATTTCAATCGCGGCTATGTTCAGCTTCCCGTTGTTCGCCCTAAAACACAAGGCTTCATGTAGGGTCGTGCCCAAACGTACACCTGGGTAGATATTTCCGCTTTCAATCAGAACATGCTCCGTCGTTTCCCTATCTTCCTCACAGCATGTGCATTTTTCTTCTTCTTTACTGAATTTCGCTTTATAAATACGCGTTCTAAGGCTGCCCGATCTCGCTTCAAACAAAAAAGCGCTTCCTCTTGAATTATCATAAAATGGCTCCCTATTTATTTCGTTTCTGCCCTCTCGGTAGTTATTCAGAGTCGGTTTTTTTTCCATCGCTGCCATCCAGTAAATCTTCTCCGCCTCTCTGACTTTTCCCTTTACGCTCTTTTTTTAAAGTTCTCTTAGAGCCGTATATTTACTGGTGAGCCTCCTACTTCTCTTTCTCCACAGCGTGTCAATGCTCTTTCTATATAGATAGCGGAACACCTTCACTGCCCACCTACTCTCTTTCATATTCCTTAGCCTCTTCTCAAACCTTATTTTCCTCTGCGCTTCCCTTGCCTCAAAACTCGCCCATCCCATATCGCCCTTTACAGCCTCGTTTGTCGTTTTCCCGTGAGCACCCAACGCGAGGCGTCCCACAGTTCTTTGATTCACATCCATTCCTGATTGTATCTCTGGCCTCATGCACACCACTGAGTTCCCAAATGTAAGCCCCGGTACCATTACCCCTTTCCACAGACCCCTAAGCACCTCGTACCTATTGTATCCCCATAGCGCTCTGTGCTTCATTATTGCTGCGTTCCTCTTTCCCTTTGCTGCCAAGGCTTTTTAGTGTACCTCCTTGTATCTACCACCCTCATTTACCCATAAGTCAAGGTACTTGTATTCGCTTACTCTCGGTATTTCTTGGCCCTGTAACTGCCTGGTCGTTGGGACCATTGAATACAATCAATCCGCATTTTGTTACACTAAATCCTAGTCCTAGAGCCTCGCCTTCCTTTCCGCATATATTCACCAGCCGTTGTATATCATCTCGACTGTTCGCGAATAAGACAATATCGTCAGCATAAAATAAACCCGGAAGCATCTGCTCAATCATCACGCCGACCTGTTTCTATGACAGATTAAAACCAATGTTGCTATCTCCTAGCGCTTTTTCCATTCTAGCCATGTACAGCATGAATAACAGCGGCGACAAGGACATCCCTGTCTCAGCCCCTTGCTAATATCAACGTTCTCTATGCTACTGATTCCTTCCCATTCTATGCAAACTGTATTTTCTCGATATATTTCCCTCAAAAGCTGTACACAATCTCCGCCTATGCCCATTCCTTCCAAAATTTCCCACAATATTTCCTGATTAACATTGTCATACGCCCCAGTGATGTCTAGAAAAGCCACATACAACGGCCTGCTTTCTATTTTAGATATTTCTATACACTGAGTAAGAACAAGTAGGTTATCGTCTAAACGCCTGTCTACTCGAAATCCATTCTGATGTTCTCCCAAAATATTGTTACGTTCTGCCCAGGCTTCTATTTTTAATTTTACTGCTTGCATAGCCATCCTGTATAGTACCGATATAATGGTTAGCGGTCTATACGAGCGAATGTTATTCTTTTCCCCCTTGCCTTTATAGATTAAGTTCATTCTGCTTTTTCGCCAACTGTCCGGTATTTGCCTCTCCTGTAAGCATTTTTCTACGGCTTTCAATAGTGCTTCTTAAGCGTTCTGTCCTAATTCGTTAATGAGGCTAACGGGGACCCCATCTAAAACAAGAGCAGTGCGCTTTGGAATTTTTCCTTCGGCCTTTTTTCAGTTGAAATTCTCAAGTTCTAGCTCTTCCTTAGTTTCGCTCTCCGTCATGGTTTTATCCACTGGGGGAATCTCTTGGACGATCATTTTAAACGAACCAGCTGTTACCTTCTGGATGTAACCCAACGCTTCGTACCCTTCCAATTGATTTCCTCTTTCATCAACAATGTGCTGTTGCAATGTGGCAGACTTTTACCTAGCGCTTTTATGTGGTTCCAAAATATTCTAAGCGCGCCCTTCTTTTTGTCATGAATTTCTGTCACCTAGCGTTCGCTTTCACCTTTAATTTTTGCCTCGACCAATTTCTGTACAATAGATTTTTTCTCTAAATATATTTCCCATCTTTCCGTGACTTGGACTTGCGGCCGCTTCTTCCTTGTTGCATGTCTGTGCTCCCTTCATGCTTTACGTCGCTTTTCGATCGCTTCCCGGATTTCCTTGTTCCACCATCTTTTTGGCGTTCTCTTTCCTTTCCAGCAAACAGTTTTCGTCTCTTTACTTATTTCTTTCGTCATTACATGAACTAGCTCATTATACCCCCAGTCCTTGCCTCGTATTTTGCTTACTTCTTCCTCTACTCTTGCGGCTATATTTTTTATTTGTTTGTCATTTAAATACGAGCTGCCAAACTTCGACTCTACGTTATTATTTTCAGTTTTATATCGCAGTTGTAACGTTATGCGTTTATGATCACTACCCAAGCTGTTCATCCCGTCCTCGTCTACTTCTCATTTCTCTCAGTCTTTTCACAGATTTCTTCTGTCACAAGACAATAATCAATGCTCGATTGCCTGTTTCTGATCTCCCACGTGATCTGTCCATCACACTTGGGCCCCGTGTTAACTATCACAAGACTATGGCGCTCGCAAAGATCGAGCAATAACCTCCCATTGGTGTCTGTATATCCGTCAAGGTCGTGGATGTGGGCATTCATATCACCTACGAGGATGATTTCGGCGCCATGACCAAATTCTTTAATATCGGTGTTTATGCAATTCTTTATCTCCAGATTCTTTTCCTTACAGTTATTTCCCGTCCACATGTAAGCTACACCTAGCCACGTTTTCTTTCCACCTACCATGCCCGAAACCCAGAGGTGCTCTGAACACGTTTGTTTTACTCTCTCCCATTTGGCTTCGCTATGAATAAGCATTCCAACACCCCCACCTTTTCTTTCTGATATGATCCTGTTGCACCCTTCCCAAACATAATTGTCAATATGTGGTGGCTCTTCCAGGTCTCTAAGGTGTGTTTCTGTAACCGCATAAACGCCTATCTTTTCTTTGTTTAACTTTTCCTCAATCCCTAACCATTTTGCCTTTTTTCTGCCACCCTGCATGTTTATGTAACTAATTGCTACACGTGCCTTCGCTCTTTTCTTCCTTTTACCTCTTTTCTGGCATTTCTCAGTGCTACCTGCCCGAAAATCCCCCTGGTTGTGTCCTTTGTTCCTTGCTACCCCGGACTCCGAAGGGCCCGCGTGCCCCCCAAAAAAGCTACTGCACGTCCTGCAAGCCGCCAACCCACCTCATGACCAAGCCTCCTGTCGAAGTGAATTCTGTCTCTTTGGAAACCCCCCCACCTATGCACCTTCCTGTTTATTTCTACTACTTCGAAACCCTTCTCTCGACTCGCACGCCATATCACCTTGTTTGCATCGACAACCGCTCTTTGGAGGTTGCCGTCACGCACTGGTATTTCCGGTACCGTGCACACTACTATCTGCACCTGGGGGGAGATGGCGCGCATGTCGTCGACGCCTTTTGCCAAGGTCGTCGCTAATCCTGACGATTCTTTGTTGAGGACGTCGTTTAGCCCTGCCGCAATCATCACGACCTTGCGTCCGTGAGCTCGAGATGTGAGTTTTTCTCTTGCTTGCCTCATGACTGACCCCAGCCTATGTCCTGGGATCAATACGCGTTTGTCGCCTTTCACCCTCTCTTTGAGTTCCTCGGCGCATCGAACTAAATTGGAATCGCCAGCTATGATAACCTGAGCTGAGGTTTTCCAGCTGGAGTCACCTGCACCTGGCTACTGTCTGGGTGTTTAGCCTGAGTCACAGCTGCTGCATTGTCTACTCCCTCCGGCAAAGCTACTTCCTGAAAGCTGTGCCCCGCGCACTTTGCACCTGCGTTTTTCACACACGGTCCTTGCGCCCCTCCCGCGCTGGAGGTCGTCGCCGTACTATTCTCGCTGTTGCCTCCTTATTTGTTCACCTTAACTACCATGGCTAGTCCCACCTCTGCTGACCTAAGCCTCTCTCCCATGGCCTTCGTTTTCTCACGCTCTTTTGCCAACGCATTTTCAAGCTCAGCGATTCTGTCCATAAGTCCGCTCTGAGCAGCCACCATTTTTTCCATTTTTGCCTCGATCTCGCACTGTCTACATTTGGCGTCAGCTTCTGCCTTCTCTTCCGCACAAACTTCCATTTTCACAGCTGCCCCGCCCCCTGAACACTTTGCGGTCTTTTGACCATGACCGCTAGTAGCACAAGAATTACACTATCTAAAGAACACAGGCCCTCGGTACTACAAACACTTCCCTAAGACCATACGTACCCAAAAACTCAATGGATAGCCCACACTTCAAAACACTCGTGGTGGGTGTACGTGCACCTCAGCCACGTGGAGGAAGAAAAAGGAAAGCAAAAAACCCAAAAAAACAAGTTACTGACCCCCCAAAAAAACCGCACCAACTAATAATCACAAATATATTTTATGCTAATGACCTATACGAGAAAAGCAAGCTCAATGCATGCAAGAACACTTATCTGCCGCTGTCGTTCCGGAGACCTCGAGAAACACGTCCGCTCACCTAGGGGCACCGCAGCGCCCCTAGCGGACTCCGTGCAAACCAGAGCTTCAGACATCGACGAGGGAGGGAGGGACAAGACTCGGCTCTAAGGTACTTCGCCCCTAAAAGGGAGCGCGCGGCGCGAGCCGCAGCGCCCCTGGAGGACTCCATGCAAACCAGAGCACGGCGACGATGGTACAGCGGACAAGGCTCAGCCCTAAGGAGCTTCGCCCCGAAAATCTCTGCAGCCACATGCACCAACCAAAAGCGTTCTTGCTATAGAACACTCATGTTCAGTGATCTGTCAAGTTACTTTTCCGGTTTCTTCAATTTCATAGGCGATAAGCATAGTTGGAGGATCGTAGTGGAAGCAGACAAACCTTAAGCTGCATGCTTTCCAGTAAATGCAGAGCCGTCGTACACTGCTCGGACACGAGCACATATTTCGCAAAAAAATATAGAGCCACAGATTTTTAACGAATCCTGTAATTGTGCCTTACTCACATATATGTTCTTCGCCCAAAATTACAAAATTTAGCGTCTGCAGCACATATCGCAGAGAAGGCCAAGACGTTGTACGGGCGCAAAAGTAAGCCGTAAGCAGGCATCGTAACCTACATCCCACACTACCTTTTCAATAATTCCCACAGATGCACCGAAAAAGCAAAAATTGTTCGTGTCTCTCTCCTAATGTCTCATGGACGCATTCCAAGAAACTTTCTAATCAGCCTTGCATGGTACAGATAATCCCTGCGGAGTGAGGATATTTAAAACGGCACGACAATTAATCAACCCAAGAAGGATATGGAGTGCTTCGATAGAGCAGACCATCCATCACATTATCTCTTTGCTAGTCCTTCCGGTTTTCTGTAGCCTCCCCTTCCGAGACGTGTTTTTTTTTTCTTCTTAAGTGAGCCAGGCAACGGCATGCAGGTTTCAATTCGCTCAATAAATCAACGTTAATTTGAAGAAGGTGGAAGTGGTATTAAAGTGTAAGCCCGCGTATAAGGACAGGGCAATATTTGCATGGTTGAAGTAGCATATTACGACATTGACAACAAAGCCAAGAACACATTGGACGAGCGCTCGTCCAGTGTGTTCTTGTCTTCCTTTCCTACGTCCTATAGCGCGGCTTCAGGCATTCAAATATACCGACTAGCCCAACTGTCCATCCTGTTGCAATATTTGCGTCTCACAACACCTCCCGAATAACAAGGATCTGCGAATATTATAACTCTCGGATATTTTGCAAATACTATTTCCTATTTGATTCGCAACTAACTTTTGCGATTAAAGATAATCGACGCCCCGGTAAATAAGTACGATGGTTTCGGCAACTACAAAGCGAATGGCACCGCTTCTCGCACGTGTTTTTTTTTTTTTACAGTTACAGTTTCTCAGGCCCGCCCCAGAAAAAGAGAAGTAGGAGATTAGGAGAGCCAGGAAGGTTAACCAGTCACGGACAACTGATTTGTTACCCTACATCTGGGAACGGGATGGGGGGGGGGGGTTGAAAGGTGGGGAGAAAAGAGAGAGAAAGAACACATAATACAGCACAAACGCACAGTCAGTCGCAGCTCGCCGCTGTTGCGTCGTACGCGACATCATTGTCACAATCGCTTGTCCAATATCTTTCTTTTAAAGGAGGAGGGAAGAAAGGAGAGGAGGAAAGACAGGGAGGTTAGCCAGTGCTGAGACCGGCTGGCTACCATGTGCAGGGGGAAAGTAGTGAAGAGAATGAAAGATAATAGAAAGGAGACAGGACAAGAAAGAAGAAAAGAAAAAGAGAAGAAAAAAGAAAAACCTTGGTAGTGCCTTCGTCGCCCTGAGCTGCAATGTCTTCTGTCCACGGCATCTAATGATGGCTTCGACGGACACAGGTCTATCGTCAAGGCGCCGTGAAGCACACGCCAGGGATTGTCTCTGAACATTCGTCCAGGACAGTCGCACAGAATATGTTGGAGCGTCTCCTCGCTACGACAGGCATCACAGAGAGCCATGCCACCCCTAACCATCGGCGATAAAGCAGAGTGGCCGCACTTCGGCAGATTACACTTGGCAAACAGAGGTGCATCAAAGAAAAGAGGCGGTGTTGACGATTCTTCCGATTGTTCTGGCTACTAGCTGTGTACTGTACACTCCTGTGCAAGCACTCGAAGTCTGCTGGAAGCACCAGATCTTGCACGTGGGATGGTCTCTCGGTGTGCTCCGTCAAGAGCTGCTCAAGCGGCAATGTCCGCGTGTTCCTTCCCTGTGACGCCGCAGTGACTTGCAGGTTCGCGGCAAGGTAACCAGTAGCTCTACATAGCTGCGAGTATTGTTTTGCGGCGTGGACATGTTCCCGCGTTTGTAGTAAGACACTGCCGGTGTCGTTCGACAGCTACTGCATTTTTCTATTATTAATATGCTTAACTGCACGACGGATATCTACTAGGCAAAGTTAACTTCAAGGGACACTAAGGAAACTAAGTCCGGCTAGATAGATTTTTTGCTCGTGTTGGATACTATCACTGCTTTCTGCGCTTCGTTGAACGAATTTTAATTGCGAAGCATTTCTTAGCGAACTTCGGCGACGTTGAGCGTATCTATCTATCTATCTATCTATCTATCTATCTATCTATCTATCTATCTATCTATCTATCTATCTATCTATCTATCCGCCTATGATTTTGTGCACTCCTGGCCGTTTCGTTGATGGGATGTAAACGAAAATTGGTATGCCACAGCATGAATCCATTACGAACATAAATGACAGGTCATAACACGAAAAACACGACATGCATGTCCTGACAGGCACGACTGACATGTCACGGTTTTGGTGCTCTCCTGGCCGTTTCGTTAATGGGCCGTATACGAAAATTGATACGCCACAACATGACGGCATGACGAACATAAATGACGGGTCATAACATGAAAATCATGACATGCATGTAATGATCGAGCAGCATGACTGACATGCCACGGTCTTGGTGCTCTCCTGGCCGTTTCGTTGATGGGATGTATACGAAAATTAGTATGCAATAACATGACTGCATGATGATCATAAATGACAGGGTCATAAAAAGAAAATCATGACACGCATGTCATGATCTAGCAGCATGACTGACATGCCACAGTCTTGGTGTTCGCCTGGCCGTTTCGTTAATGGGATGTATACGAAAATTAGTATGCCACAACATGACTGCATGACGAACATAAATGACGGGTCATAACATGAAAATCATGACAGGCATGTCATCATTCATCGGCATGACTGACATGCCACGGTCTTGGTGGTCTCCTGGCCGTTTCGTTAATGAGGTGTATATTAAAATTGGTATGGTACAACATGACTGCATCACGAACATAAATGACACGTCATAACATGAAAATAATGACATGCACGTGGTGAGCGGCATAATTTACATTCTGCGCTCTTGGTGCTCTCCTGGCCTATTCGTTACTGGGATGTATACGAAAATTGGTATGCCACGATATGACTGCATGACGAACATGAATGACACGTCATAACTCAAAAATCATCACACATGTCATGAGCGGCATGATTTACATGCCAGGGTCTTGGTGCTCTCCTTGCCGAAAAATTTCGTTAATGGGATGTATACGAAAATTGGTATGCCATAACATGACTGCATGATGAATATAAATGACAGGTCATAACATGAAAATCGTGATATGTATGTCATGAGCGGCATGATTTGCGTGCCACGGTCTTGATGCTCTTGCGGCCGTTTCGATAACCTGATATATACCAATATTGGTATGGCGAGACAACAATGTGTGATGACCAGGGGTGACACGTTCGAAGAACATAAAAATGGTGACATGCATGTCATGAGCGGCATGATTTACATGTCACGCGTTTCGTTAATGGGATGTATACCAAAATTGCTATGGCACAACACGACTGCATGACGAACGTAAATGATAGGTCATAACATTAGAATCATGACATGCGTGTCATGAGCGGCATGGTTTACATGCCACAGTCGTGGTGCTCTTGCGGCCGTTTCGTTAACTTCATATGTACCAAAATCGATATAGCGAGACGACAATGCAGGTGCATTTTACGTTCCTGATGCGTGCTTCGAATTTCCTTGATTCACACTGCATGTCGGATTTGCTAATTTTTTTTGCGTCCGAAACTGCCACCGAAAATCTGCGATGCTCAAATTGAGTGCGCCAAAAGAGAACTTGACGTCACGACCTCGGTTGCCGACACTACGGTGTAGTGAGCCCCACGGCTGCAATTTCTAGCGACAACTGTGACTTACTACACGTTTGTTTACAGTCACTATTTATCTAATTCATTTATTACCGCGAGTATTAACTGGGTACTCCATATACACGGCATGACGACATTTAAATAAAGTTCCCACAGACCGGTACAAAGGGTGCCACCCCGATTTCTGAATATCGTCGCCTTCTCGTTTACAACGGCTCTGTTGTCGCCAGAACTTGCGAATTGGTCATCACACAAACCTAATCTTTCAATCTTGTTCAACTTAACATTTTCCTTTAGTGTCCCTTTAAAAACTAATTTGCAGCGCGAATTCCCGATTGCGAAAAGTGAAACTTCTCTACTCGCATCACATTGTTTCCGTTAGGAATCTGTTAGTAGTATGCGGAGCCTGAAGCGATAGCCTTATGTTGCACGTGTGTTGCAGTGTGGCCCGAAAAAAGGATGTTGCTTGTCTATGCGGTCTCGGGAGCCCTTCATTGCCGCAAGACTAAAAAAGTCCCCTTATAGCACGGAACATTGATGTAGCAACGCTTTCTGGCTTAGTCCATCGATCAGGCAATGGTTAAACGTACGCAGCCACATGGGATGCCACAAATTTTGGTAGAAAATGTGTATGAGTATGTGCTATGGGCTGCTCAAAAGTGAAGGCAGTTGCTGTTCGCTACTGCAGCGTGTCCTGTTTACTTCCTTACGCACCTGCGCACCTTTTTTTTTCATATTCAAATTCTTCATTCACAATCAAATTCAGATATTCATGCGCTTACATATGCAGAAGGAGGACGCATAACACATGGCAGAAAGGGGACTTCCTAATTTAAGTCGTTTCACAGCGCTTGTCTACTCAGTCAAGCTGTGTCTGCAACTAAAGGGACGGCTTGCATTGTTGTAAGAGGAAAAATAAGCGAACACTGGATTGCAGGAATTGCGAAATAATTAATGCCAGATTATATGTAAATATTCTCGAGAGCTCCGTGGTAAAACTTCGGAGCTCAAGAAAGCTAGCACTTTACACTCATTGCGACCTCATATATTTGCACTCATTGCGACCTTATATATTAAGCAGCAAGCCGAAAAGAAGAGCTTCAGTGTCCTTACTATAGCGTTGAGCGTAGCACCATTGCTTTGATTGATTTGTGGGGTTTAACGTCCCAAAACCAGCTCTGATTATGAGAGACGCCGTAGTGGAGGGCTCCGGAAATTTCCACCACCTGGGGTTCTTTAACGTGCGCTGACATCGCACATCACACGGGCCTCAACATTTCGCCTCCATCGAAATGCAGCCGCCGCGGCCGGGATTCGATCCCGCGACCCTCGGATCAGCAGCCGAGTACCATAGCCACTAGACCACCGTGGCGGGGCGTAGCACCATTGCTAGGCGGAACACAAGCTAATGATCTTGAGTCATTGCACGGCAGATTCTCGGACAGAAAATTGGGAACTCGCTCCCATATTTTGAAGCAAAGGGTACATTGTGTACATCGTCGTATAAGGAGAAAGTAATGGCTAGCGGGATGAACAGCATCTACTGACTGTACATGCTGACCAGATAAATACAGAACCAAAGAGTGTAGAATATAGATTGATTTCTATATGCAATGCCATCTATTATGTATAATTGTTAAACGTTATTTGATATACCCCATATGACATCCAAATGTCTTCGTTTTCTTGCCTAATACAAGGTACTGAGTTAACCTGCCCGTGCAGCTAGCTGCTTCATATTGCTGACGGAATACGTATGAACACGTAAGAGTAATGGAGCGCGTGTGCGAACTTTCAGGTTATTTTAGGCGTATACTCTTTTCACATTGCGTGAACTACCTTTCGGTCAATAGTCCCAGTCTAAATGCAACACATTACGGATGGATACACGGAGCGGTATCATATCAACTTGTGTTTACCATAATGTTCTCGTTTATTATTATTATTATTATTATTATTATTATTATTATTATTATTATTATTATTATTATTATTATTATTATTATTATTATTATTATTATTATTGCATGTTCGCCCGTATTCTTGCGATATTTTGTTAACGTTTTTGTGTACCTCCATTCGTGTAGGTTTTTCTATCTTTTTTTCAGCATGATATGTCGCACACATACGTAGACACACAAAAAAGCAGCATACAATCAGGCCATCACGTGACCTGTTCTCTGAAATACCAAAAACACCGAAACGAATGCAAACCGTCGTTGCGTAGTTTTCCCCAATATATCACTGATTATCCTTCGATCGCTCCCAGCTTGCCCAAGGCTCACACGCCACCAATAAAGATCTCTCGTGCGCGCCAATCCATCTTTTCGCAGACACATTCGCACAATAAATAACCGATCGGTCAGATCCCGCAGGCCCTGTGCTTTCGATATCGTAGCCGCATGTGGAAGAAGCGGTCTGCATAGGCCCTTCGCGGAGACAACTTTTTTGTGTGCATGGGCGTCGCGGCACCGAATAATACTATATCGAAAATGATCGCGCACCGTGGTAAATAATTAGCCCTACCATAGTTCACCCTAACTAATAGCAGCTGTCTGCAGTGTAATAACGTTGCTCAAGCTCTTAATTCAAAGCACTGATGGAAAAGCAGCGGGCAGATAACGTTGTGGCCCTTGGCGAACGGATTTCACAAGTCTGAACTCCCATGGAACTTCAAGAGCCGCAATTCATTATTTATCTATGTTTGTTGAGGTCATCAACGGGCTACAGGAAGCTGTGATTTTGCGTAGTTTCAACTAACGGCAAGTGATACATGATTATAAACCCCTTTGATCGCGTGGAGACGTGACCTCGCAAGAAAGTTACGACACTGCATCAATCAATTATAGTCAATGACTTGATTATCCAATATTCTATGACTTTGCTGGTACGTTTATTATGAGTTGTGGAGAAAAACGCCGGTCGCTGGGCAATTACTTGTGTTTATAGGCAGCGTGTGTCGGTGCTATTGCCTCGGGTAATGCTGATGTGATCCCTCTTTCAGTCATGTGGGGAGAAAAAGATGTCGGCGGACGCTTTTATGCAAACAAACAAGTAATCAAAACACACCATAAGTGTGTGCTGGGATTGCAAGATTGCCATGGCCGGCGACCCTAGCTATGGCCTAACCTGCCATTATTTATAATGAATAATGAAATACAAGAAGAATATGCACAAGTATTCAGTGGAAGACACATTGCAGTGGCGCATACGCTCAATCAAAGAGTCAATGGCCTCAGTAATCTTGTTATATTTATGCGCGAACATAACCAGTGATATTGAAAGATATCCTGTGGGCCTCCACCGGGCCAATCGGACAGGCAGCAGCTAATATATAGTCACGCAAGTTAAAGCACTGACCACACAGTAGCAGCAAGCACCTTCAAGTGGGAAACAGAGGGAAAAAACGTGCACGGTGGTTGGTTTTGAAACCGGTTTACACAAAACAGCCCGATATTTTACCGAGGAGGATATAAACTCACACTTTGAAATCGGGCATCAAGCATTAACCAGGTTAGGTTGTGCAAGCTCTTTTTATACGCCTCCGCCGCGTGTAATGGAATTACTCACAAAAGTGAGAAACTGCACTTTCATAGCTGACAATAAAAACTGGAGTTTCATGCCTGATATAAACCCATCGCAGCGAAGTGCAACTGAACATAAACGCACGGTACGTCAAAACAAGAACACGCACAGGAGCAACGTCCAGGCACACGTATACAGGCACGGTGCCTCCCTTTGAGTACACACCTACTGGAAGGCCCTAACGGCTGCAGAGAACGAAAGGAGTCAACTTCGTCGTGCCTAAGCACTCCAGCATGGATACGCCGGGCGATGCGAAGGATTAGCAGATGTGCCAGGCTTAGCGTCAACGCGTTGGTGCAAGTTTCCCAGCATTAACAGACAACAAAGGCGTGTATCCTGGAGTGAAAGGCGGCTCACACTGCAAACACCGCTTTGCAGTGACGGGCGTGCTTTTTAAGACGCATTTCGGCGACTGGTCTGTTTATTTGCGCAGTGCCTGCGACCTTGTATATAATTGTGTATTATGATGAATGATACATCTGTAAAAGTCAAGACAGGCTCATTCATAGTCTCGCAGAAAATTTCCCTTGCAACTGTACTTGGTCGGAGACTCGAAACATCCTCAATATGCCTCTTTTTCAAGTTAAAGGACGTGTTTGGAGCGGAACCAGCATTCACCCAACGCAACTCCATCGAGAACAATTAGGACTCTTAACCATTCTTGTGTTTGTCAAGAAGCTCGACTTCTGAGTCACTTCTGGGTCCCTCGAATACATTTTGTGCTTCTGCTACCGTCGTCTTCTACGATGTACCACCGCGTATGACACCAATATCACAGAGACCATTGTCATAGCGTAAAATGTGATAGGGCGACTTGCCAAAACAATTGAAGTACTTAAGTCCGAGTGCAACTTAAAGAGCCCCAGGTAGCCAGCATTATTCGCGAGTCCCCCACTAATGCAAGGCTCATAATAGTATCGTAAAATCTTGTTAAAACCTGGCCTTTACTATCAATGGAGACAAAATCGGCAAGTGAAAATGTTATAAGAGAACAAGATCTGCCGTCCCGATCATGTAGTGAATGGTACGTGTCTGGATTGTTCATTATATTGATGCGGCACCCACCGT
The DNA here is from genome assembly GCA_013339685.2 of Hyalomma asiaticum. Classification (NCBI taxonomy): domain Eukaryota; kingdom Metazoa; phylum Arthropoda; class Arachnida; order Ixodida; family Ixodidae; genus Hyalomma; species Hyalomma asiaticum. The sequence goes on from CM023481.1 coordinate 209,367,569, forward strand.
TGTAGTAGCTGAGCAGGTAAGGTGAAGTATTATATATATACTATATATATATATATATATATATATATATATATATATATATATATATATATATACTATGGGGCATGGAACCGGCGACATGGCAGTAGCCTTAATCTCTTTCTTGCTGCTGACGCAGGCTCGTGTCGGGATCAAACCCTTGAGCAAAGATGCTCCAGCTGATTCCACCGACGGCAATGCGTGCGGGCTTCGCGACACGGAAACAGTTTTGCGGCGGTTACTTCCAGCAACGATGGATTCACAGAAATGCCCGGCACTGACGGAATCGGACTTTTCTTCGCTGTTCAGCTGCGAACAATGGACGCTGGGCGGTGCCGGCATGGCTGGTGACATACGGCTACAAATAGACTGCAGCGGCACATCTTCGACGGGGCATGGAGCCGGCGACATGGCAGTAGCCTTAATCTCTTTCTTGCTGCTCACGCAGGTTGGTTTTTCGCACCATACTTGTGGTTTGTGTCATTTTGTTGCGCCGGTTCCGCCCTGTGTTCAGTCTTTTTGCCATTGAAGTGCTCACATCGTGAGATGTTGCGCAGAGTGATTCGCAGACGGCAGTTCTTGATGTTCCGGAGCACTGCCTTTTATTTGTTAATTTTGCTATTGTGCGGGGGTGACGATGTGCGAAACCCAGGGCCTTCTAATGCACAGATGGAGCGCTTACTCGAAGGACAGTCTGCAATTATTTCCAAATTGTCAGCAACTGAGGAAAACCAAAAACAAAGCAATGCTGATATAACTGAACTGAAAACACGCCTGGCTTCGTTAGAAAAAAATGTCCCGAACCTAGACGCATTGCGAATAGCAATAGATAACATAAGGGAAAAACACAAAGAAGACCAAAACGCGATGTCCCTTGTTCTCCGGAAATTAGATGACCTTGAAAATCGGCAAAGGCGTGCGAATTTGGTCTTGTACGGGTTAGAGGACTCAGTGGCAGGCGAGACTAATGCTCGGGCTGAGGAGCTAATCCTTAATCTGTGCCGCACGAAACTTGGGCTCACTTCTGTGATCATAGAGCGTGCCCATAGAATAGGGTCATACAATGCCAAAAAAACACGGCCAGTAATCGTCAGATTTGCTTCCTTTAAAACGCGTCAGCAAGTCTTGACGAAAGCGTATAAACTAAGAGGGACTGCATACAGCATATCTGAAGATTTTTGACGTACAGTTCGAGAAAAAAGAAAGAAGCCTTGGGCATTCGCAAAAGATAATGGGAAGGAAGGCGAGCAACCCGTTTTAAGATTTGATACCCTATATCTGGGTGCTAAACGATATCGAATTGAAAGCACTACAGGTGACTTAATTCAAATGTGACCATCGTCGCAATCTTCTGTGGCGCATCAACTAAGACTACTTATCGTCAATTGCAGAAGCCTTAGAAGTAAGGTTGATGACTTTCATTTGCTGTTAAGTTCTGTTCAGCCTGCAGTAGTGTTAGACACTGAATCATGGCTCGATGCCACGATCCTTGATAGAGAATTGTTTCCCTTTGGTTATCACTGTTTTAGGCGGGACCGTGAATCTAGGGGTGGTGGTGTATTTATTCTTGTAAGATCAGACTTGCCTTGTGTTCGAGTTGTTCGTGATTTGGAATGTAAATCTGTATTTTGCAAGTTGAGGGCTGATAATGGTGAATGTTTTCTCATTGGTTCTTATTATCGACCACCTGGTGCCTCTTGTCAGCAGTTTGCTCAATTGAGTACTTTTCTTGAGACGGTCCAGTGTGATCACATTATACTGGGAGGAGATTTTAACCTTCCCGGTTTAGGCTGGGGGTCGAGTAATTTTCTGGCAGGTGGTGCAACAGGTGGTTTATACACAGCCTTCTTTGAATTTATGCATGAAAATAGTCTGGATCAGTCGGTAAGAGATCCTTCGCGTAATGATGACACTGGTAACGTGCTTGATTTGTTGCTTTGTGATGTACCCAACATAATTTCAAACATATGCGCTTTGCCCGGCATAAGTGATCATAACGTTATTGTAGCGGACGCTACATTTCGAAATGTGTGTGTATCGAAAAAAAGCCCCTAGAACAGTGTATGCATATAACAGGGCTAACTGCGCTGCACTAAATTTAGCTCTTGAATCTTACTTTCCCACTTTCGACACATTGGCAGATGAGTTAAACGGGGAAGAGTTATGGGGTGTACTTAAAAAAAAGCTTTTTGAACTGCGAGCTAAATTTGTTCCCCTTCGAACACTCTCTTCCAAACGTTCAAAAGATAAACCGTGGTTTAACAGGCAACTCAGTTCTTTATTACGAAAAATCAGAAGAATCTATCGGCTTAGCAAGACTCAGAAATCGGATAGTCGCTACATACAGTTAGTGGAGTTAAAACGTAGCTTTAGAGAGCTCGCTGGATCAGCCAAACAAACATACTTCGCTAACTTAGGCCAGAGGCTGGTAGACGGTCCGAAGGAATTTTGGAAAGACGTTAAAAGAAACGGTAAGGATGACACTTCTGTTCCACCATTGCACTGGTCCGACAGAATTATTAATGATGATCCAAGTAAGGTCGAAATTTTTGTTAAGTACTTTTCATCGGTATTTCAGTCTAATTTTTCAGATACTAGTGCAGTTATAACTGTTGATTTTTCTGTCCAAGTCGACAAAATGTCTGAGGTTGCGTTTAGTGCGACGGGAGTCGAGAGATTATTGCAAGGCTTGAAACACACGAAAGCGAGTGGTCCGGACGATATCCCGGCATCATTTCTTATTAACTGCTCGGGCACTCTGTGTTTATATTCATGTCGTTTATTTCAAAATTTCTTAAATGACGGCATTGTTCCTGGGGACTGGAAGTTGGCCCGCGTGGTACCAATTCATAAAAGTGGACAGAGGGACAGAGTTGAGAATTATAGGCCAGTGTCTTTAACTAACATTGTATGCAAAGTTATGGAACATGTGATTTATAGCAGCATCATGTCTCACCTTGTTGCCAATAACCTTCTTCATCGTAGTCAGTATGGGTTTCGGCAGGGTTTTTCTTGTACGACGCAATTGGTAGAATTTACTCATGACCTTGCCTCAGCTGTCGACAAGCAGCAAAGTGTTGACTGTATATTTCTGGATTTCAGAAAAGCTTTCGACGTCGTTACGCATAGTCTCCTGATCGGTAAACTTCGACATTACAACTTGGATGATAGGGTTATTGCTTGGATAGCTGAGTATCTTCGCTCAAGGCAGATGTCTGTGGCTCTCAACGGTTGTTCCTCTACATATGTTTCTGTGACCTCTGGTGTACCACAGGGATCAGTCTTAGGTCCGCTTTTATTTTTGTTATTCATAAATGACATCACTTTGGGTATCACATCATCATTTAGAATGTTTGGAGATGACTGTATAGTATATAGGGCCATCAATAGCGATCTTGACAAACAAGCACTGCAAAACGATTTAGATTTAATTGCCGCATGGTGTGAAAAATGGAAAATGTCGTTGAATGTGAAAAAAAGTGACCACGTCACCTTTACCAGGAAACTCTCGCACTGCAGAAATCATTACACGATTAATAACGCTAATCTTCAACAAGTCACGGAATATAAATATCTAGGTGTATTTTTCACTGCTGATTTGAGGTGGAATAAACATGTCACTTATGTTAGGAACAAGGCTGTAGGAACATTGAGTTTACTGAAACGTAACTTCAGTAGTTTACCACAGAAAATTAGGGAGCAGCTCTATTTTACACATGTCCGCAGTATACTGGAGTATGCGTGCGTCTGCTGGGACCCATATACTAAGGAACTTGTAGATAAACTTCAAAAAGTGCAGAATAGAGCAATTCGATTTGCCCTTGGAAATTATGACAGGATGCTTAGTGTGACAGAGAGCAAAAAAACATTAAACTGGCAGCTTCTTGAAAACCGTCGTCGGAGCCTCAGATTGAAATTCCTTCATAGCATTTATCATTCGAGAACAGGGATCATCAGGCAATTGTATTTTCAACCACCCAACCATCTTTCTCAAAGACGTGATCACCGCTTAAAAATACGCGAGATTCCTTTTAGGGGTGACGCTTTTCGCTACTCTTTCTTTGTCCGCACTATAAGAGAGTGGAACATTCTGCCACCGGAAATAGTCTGTATTAGTTCAAGTGATGATTTTCGCATGCTTTATGAATATGCTTTTTTTGTGTTCGATGATATGTACTGTACCCTCCCTGCTGTAATGCCTTATGGCGAAGCAGGTACTTAAGAAATAATAAATAAAATAAAAAATATATCGCTAAATTGCTTTCTTGCTATCTCGGATGCATATCGATGGGTACGAAGTGCAAGAAAATTCGTGTTCTTGCGTTTCAGGTGTACGTTAAGGAGTATGAGGTGGCCGCAACTAATTTAGAACCCCTCGCAACGATGTGCCTCCCAATCATGTCATTCTTAAAGCTCGCAAAACACCTCAATTTAAAAACTACTGGAACAGTTTCTCCATAATTTCATAAAGTAAACTGAAGTCATCTTTTTTTTTTTTAGCTGCGTGTGCGTGTACACCACGTTTTCATGTAAACAGCAGCTGACAGGTGATGAGAGCATTGGTCCCTTAACATTCCTTCATTTAATTTGACCTGTCTGCACGGAACACGAGCGTGCACTTGATACAGAACAACGTTTCTAACTTTCTTTGCGATGTTCACGACGGCGGCCGAACGATGAAATTTGCAATGCATCTCATGCTGTATTGCGTCATTTTGCCCTGGCGGCGCGGCAAAGCGTTGCGCTTGCAACAATTCCTGGAGAGCCCGGAATACCCCCTTTTACGTTCGTGCGTGCGTGTGTGTGTGGTTGATACTGAATGCGCACATGAAGAATTCCACGATTCGTGGCAATACAACTTCTACCGCACTTTATTTAAGTAAGGCACTCAGAACAAAAACAAAGCGCAACTATAGCTTTAAGCGCTGGCAACTAAGAAGAAGCTTGTATGCATCAAATTTATGTTGCCCACCGAGTACGCACATTCACAGGTTTTCACCGCTACTTCCATAAATCGTACTAAGGAGCAACTAGCACGTGGGTGGCCGCCGGTTGCTAGTGAAGTGCTTAGCGATACACGCCGAACTCAGTCCACCCGTTCTTACAAGTAATCAGAAAAAAAAATCCACGCATATTCACGGAGTGAATGATGATGAGTGGGCGAAGCTCCTGTGGTTCATCGGTAAAAATCTTGAATCTTCCGTGAATCTTGCCCAGTACATCATCAAAGACGTGACAAACACTGTGTGTCGCCATCCAGCGCTCTCCTATCACACTAGAGCACGCAGCGAGCGCCTCCGCGCCATCTATTGATCAATTCAAGTACTAGCTAAGCAGTACCGCAGCGCTCGGACGGACGGACGGACAGACAGACAGACAGACAGACACAGACAGAAGGACGGACGGACGGACGGACGGACAGACGGACAGACAGACAGACAGACGGACGGACCGACGGACGGAAGGACAGGCAGACAGACAGACAGACAGACGGACAGACGGACGGACGGACTGACTGACGGACGGACAGACAGACAGACAGAGAGACAGACGGACGGACAGACAGACTGACGGACGGACGGTCTCCCATACTACGCGTTCCCATACATCTGAATGAAGCGAGCACCGCAACGCCATCACGCCATCTAGTGAGCACTTCACGAACTAGAGGTGGCTACTACAAACGGAGGATGGACAGACCCACAGCATAAGGAGCTTCGCCCCTAAAAACGTGACAAGCCTTAAACGGTGCTTTACCTTGCCACCAGGTGTTCTAACCTAGCTTAAAACCTCTGGAATGTGCCATCTTTCCCGCAGCGATAAATATGGGATGATGAAACAAACAACATTGTAGCTGATGATGCTCATGAATTGCGGCTGTCTACTTTTTATTGACCACATGTCTTTTGTGCCGAGAGCAAAGCGTTAAACATATAATTAATGCGCTCTCCCATTCGGAAACGGCAATATTTTATCATATTCTGTGTTCCCATGAAGCTCTCGAGCATGCCTACGAACCTTAGATGCAGATAAAGTGGCCTCTAGAAACCTAACTGTGAAAGTCTTTCCCTTGAAAAGTAGAATTCGGAAACGTAAGGTGACGTCTCTGCGAGCTATAAGTGGCAAGAATAACTGGTATTAATTTTTTAGCCACTACGGTGGTACGACTTTACTCAGAAGGCTTCGCCTTTCCATATGAATTTCATATACACTGCAGTAACGTTTTTCGCTCCGTGTGCATTACAAGAGGCCATTAATTTGCATTAGGAGTCAGAACGCCGCGATCTAGGTGTCTAGGGAAAGCAGCAATTCGCGGGTGATATTTAACCGACGATGTTAAACAACGGTGACAGAGTAAGTTATGGCGATGCCCGTGCAAAATGGAAAGCCAGATAAGAAACGAGAATCACCGCGGAAAACTTGCGTTAAATAGCTTATCCCTTTGAACGCGCAATATATTACCTTTCTTTCTGCTTAGCGCGATCTACATAGCGACATTGGCATGCCAAAACACTTAGTTCCTTTCCAGGGCATCTAATTTCTCGTAGTCGGTGCCCTGGGTTCCTTTTAATCAACATATAAGAGCAGGAGTCTTCCGTATCAATTCTAATGTAAGCTCATATTTTAATTCAAGTTATACATGAGCGCCATTGTGTCATCTCTGTGTTTCTTTTCTTTCTAATGAAATACTAAGACTATTCATAGAACATTATACAGGGGAATATATTGGCCCGTTATTGTCAGGAAAGTAATTCTGTGCTATATATATATATATATATATATATATATATATATATATATATATATATATATATATATATATATATATATATATATATATATATATAATGTATAAACTATCCAAATTCCTTATCAGAGTACAAGGCAATACCCACTCTCTATGCCGACGACATCACCATCAGGTGGGCGGGGGAAGCTACGGCGAGGTCGAAACTGCCCCTCAGGAAGCCATTAGCCAAACAAAACCATTTCTCAACATGGGCCTTAGTTGCTCTTGGAGCCTGTCCGAGCTCCTCACATACCGGCCCGTCAGGAGCGATCCCAAACCCAAGTGCTGGATGCCCCTGTCGGAAGTCGACATCAAGCGCCGTACGAGTATTGGTAATCCAGTTCCCAGTGTGGGTGTCATTAGCGTTCTCGGCATGCTGATCGAGAGTCGAACGGCTGTAACGGTCGAACGATCAACAAGAGCCCTGCGAAGACAGAGCACATAATCAAATTGATCGACAGAGTGTCCAACAGGCGGTGAGGTCTCAGAGAATACAAACTCCTGGGGCTCAAGCTCCTGAGGCTCCTTCCTTATGAGCCACATCATGTAAGTGGCGGCCATGTACTAATGGCACGGCCTACAAGAAGAGGAAGCTGGACACATTAGCAAGGAAAATCATAAAGAGGGTACTAGGCATTCCCATGCAAGCCAACACAAAGCGACTCATGCAGCTAGGGTTTCACAACTTGGAGCGATCATAGATACACAGGAATCTGCTCAGGTAGCTCGGCTGTCGTCTACGCAGGCGGGAAGGAATACGTTAGCCATTGTCGGACTCAAGCCCATGCTCGTTTAGGAGCGGCGACATCCGCTCTCTGACGCCCAGAGGGCCAGCATTTGTCTGGCCTTTTCCTCGAACGTATAATGTTTATCCACCGTACAATGTCGGCAGGACAAGGGCCCGGGACGACGCGCTTCTGAGACACGTTAAGGACGAACCTCGCTCGGCTTGTTTCGTAGATGCCGCCAAGTATGGCGGCTCGGCCAGGCTCGCTACCGTTGTCATCGACCAGACGGGTTGAATTCTCTAGTGCGCATCTTTCAAAAATTCTACTGCCTCGAGGTCTGAGCAGGCGGTCATAGCTTCGCCCTCTTGCACCCCTTTCCTGTGTATAATGAACACTGGTTATTAACATGCTTTGCAACTTCTCTTTTGAACATGTTCCGCTTGAAGTCACAGTTTAAATGCAGGTATTGCACGCGGTCGTGAAAATAAAGGACGCAGCAGACTTCAAAGTGTTTCGGTCGAACTATTATTGGGCGAAGCTATGTCGAGAAAAGAAAAGCAAATCACAAACAAGAAGATAGCGGCGTTAACAGTCAGCGCTCGACCGTAAAAACTGACCAGCGGTGACACGGATCGGTTTTTATACATTCGTCACAGCGCGTTCTGCTATTAACACTGATGTTCTAGACACTCAAATATGCGCGTCGGGCATGTAAAGTTTGCAGAACGGTCGACGTCATTCCCAAAGCAGCATGCAAGATAAACGCGGCCTGCGCTGCTCGTCCAAACAAAGTGATGCCGACGATCCCCGTGAACTAACCAAAACAAGTGCGTACTTAAGGATAGTCTCAGATGTTGAAGCCATCAGTAAACAATATTAAGTTTGTTGCATCCTCGCAACGCGCACGTGGAATTTTTAAAGCAGTGGCACCAGTTCACTTAAACGCCTTGTGTAGTCGCGTGCTATGTTGGAAGCAGTGCATTTGCGGTCCTGACCTCGGTTCACTTCCAATATGCGGAATACTGCAGGGGAGCGCGCCAATTTCCGTTTGAAGTTCCCATCGTCTCTGCACCTCGCAGCGCCGTTTGATACTTTGCATATGTAGTCGACACCGCGTGTAAACGCTATGCTCGTGTTCTTTTGCACGCCCAAACCTCGTTATGGGTCCTTTACGAATGTCAATGCTTAGCGCTAGTCTTCATTATAGTCCGCCACGAAGTGTGCGCAATGACACTTATTTCATGAAGGAGGTGTGTGAACAGGGTGACTATAATTGCATTTGTATTGCTATTTTTATCGACTACTTCTAGTACTGAAGATCATCACTGAAGAAAGCGCCTTTCTTTATTCACGAGAAACTAGGCTACGTAATAACTGTGCACCTGAAGCGTTATGCCATGCATGTGCGTGGCTCAGCGGAAAGAACCAGTTCTTAATAGGCGCGACGTGATTTCTCCTTAAACGCCCTGGACGACCGCTGCGAACGTGACTGCTGACGTCCTCGAACTTCGCTCGTTTGCGCACCAACGTAAGCCTCTACGAAGGCGACGTGTGTCTCATTAAACGTAAGGTGCTAGGCTTACATTCAGCGCAACGACACAAGCAAACAAGGGAAGTGCGAATCTTGTCGCTTCGAAGAAAACTAATATCTGCGAAGAAGAGTCGGCACATGAATGCTTATGACGCTCAGCGCAGGTAATGAAGTTCCCCTAAACAGCAGTGAGGATCACATTATAGAGGAGCGCTTTTGACTGCAGGTCTCTATAATGTCAAAGTTTGAGAATAAAATGCATAAACTAGAACACGCCGTCTCGAGTCAACGCCCAAGGGGTCTTCCACGTGCTTTTGTGCCGCAATCTGACTACCTGAACGCACCAAAATAGCGCTGATCAAGTGCTCATTTTAAACAAGCCTACTTCTCCTCGATGCTGCAGCACCGTTCCGTATGTTTTGACAGCGCCTTGGAGAACAACATAAGCCCATCAGGAAATGTGTCACTGGCATTTTAAAGGGACAATCATGAGCAAAATACTTTCGCCTTTATTCGAAATTTGCCCTCTTCTAGCATTAGAACAGCGCTTTTGCACATGGAAGGTGAAACCCTGCCTTGCAGCTGTAGCACCAGTTTGTCGGAGTTTGATGGATATTGGTGGCATCTGCTACACCTTAGTTACTTATTCGCTTGAAAAGACTACTAATTTGCCTTCCTAAGTAGACAGAGGCATGACATGGTAAGTTTAGAAAGCCTTTAATGAGCCAGTAGAGCTCAAGTGCAAATAACATTTCTTGACATTTGTGATGTTACTTTTACGAACCTGTGGCAGGATGTGACATAAAATTACAAAAGAAATGTAACTTTGACCTTCATTTTTTATTTCTCACGATCAGCTGACGCAAGAACGTTTCTATTGGTCTTATCTAAGGATATATCATCTTAAGCGTAAGAAATCGAGATGAAATAGGTCAACGTGAAGAAAGATTCAATGAAGCTCAAAAATTGGAGCTGATTATTGAAGGCCTTTTGAATCGCGTGCGTGTACCTCTCTCGCGTCATCGTTTTTGTTTGTTTGTTTGTTTGTTTGTTTGTTTGTTTAGTGGTGTTTTCACTTCGGCGAGAAACGTTATCGAGCAAAATCACGGCAGTTTTCTTTTTTTCGCATGTTGAAAAGAAAGTCGAAATGGCACGCAGTAGCGCGTCTGATTTGCTTGCACGCAACCATATTCCAACCTCTCTGTACATGCCTCTTCTTCTGTGTGCCCTTCACAGGCTTCTGTGTGTCCTTCTCCCATTGCCCCGCCACCGTGGTCTAGTGGCTATGGCACACTGCTGCTGATCCGAAAGTCGCGGGATCGAATCCCGGCTGTGGTTGCCGCATTTCGATGGAGGCGAAATGTTGAGGCCCGTGTGCTGTGCGATGTCAGTGCACGTTAAAGAACCGCGGGTGGTCGAAATTACCGGAGACCTCCACTACGGTGTCTCTCATAATCATAGCTGGTTTTGGGACGTAAAACTCAGAAATTAGTCATTCAACCATTCTCCCTGTCGCTATATTAGCGACCGCAGCGGCGCTAGCCGGCAACTTCGTTATTCTGTTGTAGGGCGTTCGTTGGCGCCTTCTGTTCCTATTAATTCCATGAACTGAACGTCCACGATGCACGCAGCCATTTCTCTCTTTTGTGCTTCACGCTGACCGGCACCCCGCCTTAACCTTTGATTAGGCTTGTTACTCTGACAACGTAGCCGCGACGAGGACTTTCGCCCTTCGCCAGTAAGTAAATAAATAATAAGTAAATAAAATAAGTATGACATTGAATCGGTATATTTCTTACAAGCTTACTCAACTTTGACTGTCCCACCGAAGCACTCGTTGACGAGGCATTCTGAGACGGCAAAAGCACTTATACTTTCCTTGGCGTAATTTTTAATAGCCACGTAATTCATGCAGCGTAATTTATGGTAATTAGGCACCTTTTTAATGCGCCATGCGTTTCGTCGTGCTGTTGACTATAGACAATGCTGCGTTACCACTGAGTAATGTATCGGTTACTTTAGGAAGGTTATAGCACCGCGAGTGCATGACAGTGCCCGATGTGTAGTGGTTCTGCCAAAGAGACAATCACCGTAGGGTGTCCCCGACAACTAGCAACGACATTACAGAAATGTGTAATACTTTTTGGTGATTGTAACGGAACGATAACACTTGATTTAGTACACAGCGGTTAAGCGTTTTTCAAGCAGCTACATATTCATTTCATCACTTTCTGTCACGTTCCCATATATATGGGGAGGCCACAGTACGACGCGACATCAGGAGCGGATCTGGCTGTATACTAACTCGACAGTTCCATGCATATGTATAATTGAATGAAAGAGCGCGAACAGCGAAGACACAAAAGAACACAGAAGACAGGACGAGCGCCGACTTACAACTGAAACTTGTTTTTTTGTGTCTTCGTTCTTCGTGCTAATTCGTTCAGTTAAACATAACCAACTAGCCCGATTCAAAATCCTCGATGCATATGGTTGCCTCTTAATCGCCTAATCATAACTGTCTCAGTGGTGTGAAGGCAGCATCACGTCGAGCTGTGTCTGAATATCTCCCAAATGCAGCACTATACGTGCATCCGGTAATCCTGGTACGAAGACACGCGTGGTGTTTTTGTTGTTCGTTGGTCGATATGTGAGATGAACACAAAACTGGATCAATGCTCACTTGCCTGTTAATATTGAGGTAGGCATGTCTTGGACACAACCCATCAATATATACTTTTTGCTAGCTCCTCGTCGCCTTCACTCGTTTTCGCTCTCATACGGGTTTGGTCAGGAATGAGAGTGCTCGAAATGGTATTGCATTTATACTGCGACCTACATGAAACCCTATATTCTAAATCGAGGTATAAACTGAACTTTGTCCTATGTTATGACAGGATAGAGAAGAACGTTTCTTTTGCATATGCATAGTAACGTGTAGTAAAATAAGAATATTTAAGGACGTATTGAAACGCACACTTGTTTTTCTTTGTTCCCGCCAAGGTGGTCTAGTGGCTATGGTACTCACGTGCTGATCTGAGGGTCGCGGGATTGAATCCCGGCCGCGGCGGCTGCATTTCGATGGAGGCGAAATGTTGAGGCCCGTGTACTGTGCGATGTCAGTGCACGTTAAAGAACCTTAGGTTAGGTGGCCGAAATTTCGGAAGCCCTTCACTAAGGCGTCTGTAATAATTATAATGTGGTTTTGGGACGTAAAACCCCAGAAATAATCATGTTTTGCTTGGTTCACGGAGTCGCCCTTTACGACTTTCTTGTGACGAGCAACGCTGGCCGCGCTTATCTTACAAGCTGCTTCACGAGTGGTGTCGACTGTTCTGCAAACTTTGCATGCCCGGCGAGCATACTTGAGTGCCTTAGAACATCAGTGATAATACCAGAACACACTGTGACGAATGCCGAAGAATGCAGTAGAAATCGCCATTTTCCCCAATCGTGGTCAGCCGTCTTATTTTTCGCATGATTTCCGTACACAAAGGTTTAAAACACGCATATATCAGCGATGATACCACGAAAATGTGTTAGTGTTCTTGTTCAGGATCGTTTGCTGTTCTTGCTTAAAGTTTACAGTGGAGTGTCGGTTTCTCTGTGAATCCAATCTAGTCCAAGGACCTCGTTCACGTCGCAAAAAATAAAAAAAAAGATAAAATAACACAGTTTCACTGGAAGGGCGAAGCTGTGGACGCAATAGTACCAGATAATTATGTCTTGGTTTTCACGTCGGAAAACAAAGATATAAGCAAGCGCCGCGTTTTAATAATCAAACGCGTGTAACTCCGCTATTTCCCCACCGCTTCGAAAACTACGATATGGTTATGAGAGACGCAGTCGTGGAGGGCTCCCGAAAATTCGGCTACCGGAATATGAAAACAGAGTGGAATATTATGCGAAGTTCCACTAACCCCTTTATGAGCAATATGAGTTCCAGAAAAACATTACCTTGTTAAAGGACAACTCCGGCGACTTTGTTGTGTCCGCTGATCTCAATGAAATTTTCAGTATGTATTAACCTCGGTACTGTCATAATATATGCCAAGCCAGGCTGTTGCACGTCATTTGTATTTTATAGAAATGAATTTTAAGAATCTTTTATTGGATTCCAATGCAGGGCGCCCAGTGTTTTTGACGGCATTACCTTGAACGCTGCGTTCCCAAGCGGGCGCGATACTTCAGCGCTCAAGTCATCGCTGTCGAGTTCAGAAAAAGCTAGCATAACTCAATACATCATCGGATGACCTCACCACTGTCATATTTAGGCACCGGCTCCACATTTCTGATGCTGGGGATGCTGTGACATCATGGCATACGCTGCACGAACCCTCTACCCGTTTCAGTTTCAGTTTGAACACACTGTTCAGCCGGTTACTTAAAATTATTGTTGTGTTTCAGAGCAAGCTGAACAGCCCTGGCTGCTACGGACTATCATTACTATTGGAAAACATCGATATCAGAACATGGTGAAAAGACCACCGGAGTTCCCCTCTAAAAGACCCCTAAACCACCCCCGACATTTCTTTGAACATTTCATGTTAACACGCGCATCAAGTTGAGAATGGCGCCACGATGAACGATGTGAAATGCGGCAGCGCTACGCGCCGCGGTCGCGCCACGAACTCGAAAAACAACCCCGTACTCCTCTCCAGGCATTTCCGCATACCAGAGTGAGGTGTGGCGACGACAAGAGACAGCAACGTGGTTTTTGGTGACGTCAACAGCGGTGATTGGTCGAAGGAGAACTTCGACTTCCGGTTAGTCTGCTAGCAATTGCACGCGCTCCCCGCCTATCTGTTTTTCCTCGCCGTGGGCCGTTTGTGTGATGTGTTCTTTGTGTGGAGCAGAAACTGTAACAACTGGTACCAACGGGTAGAACACGACGGGGAGCGCTAGCACAGAGCCTTAGCACAGAACCAACAAAACACTTGCGCGTGCGCGGAGGCAGGCGGAGGCGCGTCAGCCGGAAGCGGACAGTTTGTACTGCGCGTCATCGATAATGTATACCACGTGACATGCGGAGGAGCACTGGGCGAGGAGGTGGCACCCGCAACTGCAAGTGGTAGGTGCGTGGTGCAGGAGAGAGCGAAACCAGCAAGCACCGCGTTTTATTAATCAAACGCGTGTAACTCCGCTATTTCCGTATACCGTTTCGAAAAATTCCTTCGGCTACGTAGTCGTTGCGGAGACCGGCACAAAAGCAACACCAAAACTAAATTTTGATCTCTGGGTGTTTTCACTGACCTCAGTGAAAGTTTCAATATATATTCTCCTCGGTTCTGTAATAACATGTGTCACGTCAGGCGGCTACAAGTCATTTAATTTTCCTGAAAGGGAATTCTAAAAAGTTTAGCGGATTCCCATACGCGCTACCATCTGCTTTTGACATCATTACCTTCAACGCTGCCTACCGGTGCAGGCGGGCCGTCAGAAGCAACAAGGCGATACTGCAGCGCTCAAATCGTCGCTGTCAAGTTCATAGAAGCTGACATAACTCAATACACTGTTGGATGACCTCGCCACTTTCAGTTTTCTGGCACCAGTTCCATATTTCTGAAGGGGGAGAGGTCGGGACGTCATCACGCACGCTGCACAAAGCGTCTACTTGTTTCGGTTTCAGTTTGAGCACACAATCCAGTGAATTATTTAAACGTATTGGTGCGTTTCTGAGAAAGTTGTACCACCATGGCTGCTGCCGAACTATGGGTACCATTCGAAAAAATCAATATATTAGAACCATGTGAAAAAACTTCCGCTGTTCCGCTTTAAGGAAGCAAGCGTGATGCAGCGAGGGAGACTGACATGAAGAAACCCAATGATGACTACAAGGTTGCGTGCCCAACAGCATAGTGTTGCTGGCAAACGGCCGCCGTGGCAGCTTTCCAAGACTATCTCGAACGTGAGCAGATGACACCTCCCTTGCTGTACGGCGCCGGGAAGATAGGGCTCCTACAGTAGAATGCGAAGACTGGTCTCCGCTCACTGTCACCCTCGGGTTGCTGCCATCGCTACAACGGCAGATTATCCGACGCGCAACGCAGGGAACACGACTCGGGGATACCATAGAGTTTCCCACAATAACTGTAGGAACCTATGATGAGCACATTTGCGCTCTGTTCTGAATCAATGCGCTGCACGTGATGGAAGCGCTGCTGTGCGGCGGCTGAAGAGAGCGACTTCGCGTTCCTTCTGGCACTCGTCTCAAAGCGAACCAAATGGCGAGAACATTGCACCATATCCCGCGAAATTAGTAAACAAGCCTTCGCTTCGCTCAATGGGATTGCAGACTCCGGTGCATTGCGAACTCTGATGTGCATAAACTGTGCCCCGTTTGTTAGACGGGGGAGAGCGTTTCTCTAGCCGAGGCACGAGGCGGCCGAGCGAGATGTCGCTGGTTCAGTCCTCGCAAAAGTGCAGCACGGAAAAAATATTTCTGTTTGTATTGCATTGTGATTGTTTTATATACGTATTCTAATTTATTTATCTTATTTTAACAATACTGCAAGCCTTGTACATGCTCAAGCAGGATGATATAAGAAAAACAAGGCAAATATAACACGAACGCAATGTTAATAACACTCCAAAATATCACAGTGCGGTTAGAGTCAACAAAGAATTACAATCTATGATAGTGCAACGAAAAGGTGAAAGCTTGAACGAATCTGTTCATTCAAAATATGGCATCAGTGAATTCGGATGATGGCGGCAAGTATACCTGGAAGTTGACCAGAGATAGGGAACCGGCCTAATTGCTGATACATGCTTATACGTATAAAGAACGTGACGACGACGGCGAAAATGCGTTCATAGTGTCCATAGTATTTCAGTAGCATGCAGAGAACCACTTCACTCGGCTTTCACCGTCATGGCATCACTTATGATGCCTTCACATAGTTCCCTTCCCATTTCACAACCATATAGCTGCCTAGGTACTTCGTTAACTTTCTTTATATTGTGTTTATGCGTACTTTCCTTTAATGAACATAATTAGCAATTGAATTCAGCTTTTCAAGTACACAGCGACATTTATTTTTTTATTTTTTTATTTTTTGTGGGAGTCGCTATAACTAGGATGCGACTAAAAGCGCCTTGGCGGCAGTTTAATGAAGCAAACAACATATTTCGTATTCTCTGCGGCACTGCATGATAAGTCAACGCTGACTGGCCGATTTCCCAGTTGATATACTTAAATGAATTTCTAATAAGACATGAGGCAGAATAAACTTCAATAGAAATTCCGGCAGAACCCACGCACAGTACCAATGTCATGCGAAGCAGTTGGCCATGGAGCTGCCTATGGCGCCATGTTTTGCACTCAGTCAAGCGGTTCGACTAGGATTGATGTCTTCTTGCAAATTGGTTTGTTGTGTGCGTGGCATGGGCTTACCAAGCACGTCGACAGCACTGTGTTGTTTTAGGGTTGCTCGCAGGACGACGCAGCACGCGTTAGGACACCGACGTCAGTTTAATCGGAGAGAAATTCGCACTACGTTATGCTGACGTGCGTATATAATATAAGAGGCGTTCTTTGGCGCATTCTTGCGGGGCCGAGCAAAGCTGCACGAAGGCATTCCGGGCAACAGCAGTGCACATATAGTGTTTAATGCATTTCTATATAAGAGCGTATAGCCCACACTACAACGACAACGGACGGTAGGCAAGCACCTAAACAGAACTGACGCTGGGAAACCGCAGTTGCTGCTGAAATGCGTTTGTTTGCGATAGTTACCGGGTGGATGGTTAATGTCGGGGTTGTTTCAGTGCGTTTGTGTGTGTCTGTCTGCTTGTGTGAGGTGTTCATTGACAAAACAGCTCACTGTTACAAATGGTATGCTTTTCTAATCTCTTGTTAGCCTGAAAACGTTAAATGTCTTCTCATAGAGCCTCTTAAATGTCTGTTAGAGCAGCTCCTTAAAGGGGCCCCGCAGCACTTTCTGAACATGGCCAGAAAGCCTTCCCGAGCAGTCATTGATGCTCCTGTGAATATGTGAGCCAAATATTATTTCGTTTCGCGCACCAGGGAATTGGTAATTTTGGTTTCAACTAGAGCTCGAAATCGTCTGCTCTTCTTTAAACAAGTGACGTCACTGGCAGAACCCACTAGGACGCTTGACTTTTCGCGATCTTCTTAATTAAAGCTAGGTACATACATTTTTTTGTCTGTTGCACTCAAAGACAAATGAAGCATTGCAGAGAATCTTTTCGCGATCAAGAACTCAACCAATGCTGTTCCTGACTGGAGTACCGCTTAACTCACGTGTTCACAGCAGCCTCCACGACTGGTCGGCATTGTTTCCAGACTAGGTCCAAAAAGTGTTTCGGGACGTCTTTAATAGACATAAGCTGTAAAGGTTAGCATTAGATACATGTAGCTCATACCCGTTTAACGCGGGTCGATGTGTGTGGTTATTCGCCATGCGTAAAGGTAAATAGCGGATCATGACGTACATTACAAGCATGCATGCTATTGGTGTCGTGAACATACATACATACATACATACATACATACATACATACATACATACATACATACATACATACATACATACATACATACATACATACATACATACATACATACATACATACATACCAAGGGATCGAGACGACCAAGGAAATGACGAAAATAGATAGATAGATAGATAGATAGATAGATAGATAGATAGATAGATAGATAGATAGATAGATAGATAGATAGATAGATAGATAGATAGATAGATAGATAGATAGATATTGTCGAAGTGTATTTGGTTCGCAAGACATTCGTGGTATTTAAGATCTGTTTTGTTTTAAGGGGAGGCGGCGTTGCTAATGTTCCAGGTAATGTGATTCAGCAATCGTTCGATGCCTACGTATTACGCAATCACTTATTATTCGTCATGCATAATAAACCGCGAAACATAAAGCATGCGACGCGCGGCGCATATGCGACGCGCGGCGCACCATTTCGGCTGGCGCGCATCAATTCGACGTGCTTCTTTCGAACACCGAGCCGCGCCTTATTTCACACAAGTGCGATTCACGGGACTAATTTCTCTGAAAAACACGTTGACTGTGAACGAGCAAGCTATATGTGCTAGAATGGGTCATTATGCTAAGAATGAACATTGTGCAGTGTTGCGGCCTCCTAGGACTAGAGAGATGCGTCATTATTTTTCAAGGACAAATTTCGCACTACATTTGAAAGCACCCATTACTAAGAGAATCTTATTTTTCAAGAGCGCAAAGAGATGGCTGCAGGTAAGATATGAATGGCATTCAAACAGTAAACAGTGAGAGGGGAGTTTTAAAAGCTCGGAGCTTATCCTGTAGGTGTAATGCAGTGTTCTGCGACAGTGATGGATGAAAATGGGTTCCTTTCATCCATCACCAAGCGTCGATGAGTCTGCAAGCAGGTTCTTTTTTTTTTTCCCACAACTTGACACTTATACCAAGAAGCTGCATCATTATTTCGTAGACTTATAGCAACCCTTGTGTTTGCAAGAATGGGATATTAACAAGCCAGAAAAAAAATAATTTATGTACAGGCTTCGTTATTCGATAATCAGTTATTCGATTTCGCAGCGCAAGCAACTTTGTCCATTATAAGAGAGAAGAGCAAAGCTTTTAACCTCTTGAACTCCCTTTTTCGCCGACCTCCTTTCTACGAAAGTCAGTTAACTCTACGTTTTGTGTTTATTTTCCACTCGGCCATACTGGATGACAAACGGATGAGAAGCACAGTCCACGTCACTGCTTTTCTTTTATGGTTGCCAGTTAATTTCTGTCGACGTCATGCGTGCACAGAACTATCATCCATTATCGTTCTGCCGTAGTCGTTTTCGTCGTCAAAACCCCTGACGTCGTGACCCCTGCACTCGGTGATATTGAAGGACCGTTCCAGGTTTGCCGCGACCTTTTTGACGCAATATCTGGGTGTTGTAAGGTGACGTCAGTCCCTATCAAACTGATCTGCAAGCGCTGCTGGTGCATGCGTTTTTTGTTTGCTATCTTTCCCTCCTTTTCCCCTTCCCCCTTTCGGTTGTTCTATATACGCTTCCAAGTGCCAGGAATAAACGACTTCTCGCTTGTGAACTGCGTGCTGTCGTATTTACTACGCACTTAGCGTGTGTCGAAACTATGTGACACAGAGTCGCTTCGCAATTCGTCCCATTTCCACACCCCAGTATAACACAAAAAACTTGCGATCGAAATAGCGCTTCTGTTCTTTGTGCTTCCTCAACTAACTTGTCCACACTTTGGCCCCCTAAGCTCATGTAGAGCCAGACGAGTCTGTCGAATTTAGATCGGCTATTAGGTTTGGCAGCTGTGCGAACACAATTGCATAGCATGTTGTGCGATGGCAGCTGCCGTCGCCACTCGCGAACATAGATATGTCCCTGTGTTGTACGCTGCTCAGGTTCGCTGGTCATCCGCCTTCACGATCCTTTTCTTTAGTATGGGGCCATTCGGGCATGCAGGGCTTCGTTGGTTATTCCCATTTAGCCATTATTAAATTTGAAGCACTTCCTGGCGAACCTGACTCACTTTGAGCCTGCCTGTCTAGCCGCCTACGTCTCGGTTCTCTCCTGGTCGTCTCGTTCACCGGGTATACCTTGATATTTTAGAGGCAGGTTGTTATAAACACGTGATGAACACGAATGACTTACCTTTACATCGCTAAGGTTATATACTCGTCATGTATGTCACGATTAACGCCACTGCAATCTCTTGTGGCTCATGCCAGTAGTTCTCGGCCCACGGAAGCGGATATATGCGCCACACGTGTTTGAATCTTATAGAACTTATGTCAGCCAAGGATCAACTAAAATAAGGATGTGAAATAGTGTGGATGCGGTAAATAGACATAGCAAACGCCGTGAACACGGGGATCTAACCCACAAGTTTGATCGGCGCCTAAAGTATTCTGCACCTCATCCTGCTGCACGGTCTCCAGAATCGGCGCATATTTCTCTGTTCGCGGTTGACACACGGCAACCGGCTCAAAGAGTTCGGCTTTTAACACAAGAAACACCGTTTGTGGTAAGCTGCCATGGAAACGTAACTTAGAAACACTTGCAACCTAGCAAGCTTTAGAGCGGTATCGAACACGGGACCTCGAGGTGCCAAGCAAAGCTACCACTAGGCTACGTCTGCTTCTCCCGCTTGGTGTATACAGTAAATAAACCTACTGTACTAGCGATGGTGCATCGTTTAAAGTGAATTCCGCTTCTAATGTGTCATAAGCATTATCATAGCAATACATATGTCCTGTTACCATTCAGGATGCTTTTGGGCAAATTTGCTCGATTCCGTAGGAATGCTTCAATGAACGACGCTTATGATACATTAAGGCATATAGTGCATTTTTCTTTTATAAAACAGAGGTCTAGCTGTGCTTTGGTCTAACGTGACTTCCAACGTTACATCGCACCATGAGGCCCCGCCGCGGTGGTTTAGTGGCCATGGCACTCGTCTGCTGATCCGAGGTTCGCGGGAACGAATCCCGGCCGTGGCGGCTGTGTCTTAATGAAGGCGAAATGTTGCGTACCGTGTACTGTGGGATGTCAGTGCACGTTAAACAACCCCTTAGTGATCGAAATTTCCAGAGGCCGCCCCTGCGGCGTCTCTTGTAATCAATACTAGTTTTGGGACGCACAACCCCACAAATTAATCCCACCATGAGGTACCATTCAGAAAGCCACGGTCGTGTCTACATTCCTGGTTGACCCATGTTAAAGATACTCATGAGTGGGTACATGCGCTTTGCACAAAAGCATTGATCCTACTCGTAACGGTTGGCTGAACGCCAGAGAATTACATTCGTTATAGGCAATTTCCTCGTTCACTGCTTCGCATGACCCCGATTGCCACAGAGTTTGGGATCCGCAGGATTTCTCTTTAGCGTTGTAGGTAGATGCATTCCGACTTTGCTGCCTTACGTGGGAGGCGCGGAGTTCACAGCCATGCCATGCTGATGCATAATGAGATATAAGTCGATGATGATGTCCCTTTCAGCGGTTATGTCTTTATATAGGTATTCTTTTCTTTGTGCGAGCTATACGAGAATGGATTGGACTTCAACCTAACATTGTTGGAATTGCGCGTAACTGCGTTTTACCGCGCTTCATATGCGAAGCGCGCTAAAGCTCGTCCCTTCTTTTGTGCTGCTACCACCCTGCCGTAACACCCACATGGGGCGATACAAGTATGCAACCAGTTAATAAGTAACTGATTCATATTTTCAGGAGGACCATGTCAAGAACCATCTAAACATGTTCTACAGAAATTCCATCACACGTCTTGCGCTAACGCTACGTACAGCAGCTTGACAAGTATAGTCGACCGCGACCACGGTATGGTGATTGTCCGCTACCATTGTTAGGGCAAAACCGGTGCAATCTGTTCTCTTACCGCACGGAATATAGCAGTCGGGTTGCAGAACAACCGTAGAAGCACGCTGTCCTGCTGGCTCATTTCCCTCCTCAGTGGCATACGAACGGGCAACGTCCTCACCTCTCTGCTGTTAAGAAATGCGCTTTCAGCTTTCGCAACATCGCTGGCTGACCGTTGTTCCCTGACGGCTGGTGTATCACATTTCATGTGCAGCTTGCAACACTTCTGATGGTAACACGAAAGCAATGACTACTTATTATTGTTTGCCTTGTTGGGATTTTCTTATTTACGGAGGTATGCAGTGCTTTCTCAAATGACGAACACCGAATTTTGCCCAGGATGCTGGTATATAAAACCAAAACAGTTACCAAGATGCTTACATAAAGTTGTTGTGGTAACAGCGACTAAAGCTCAAGGTAAAACAGGGCAAGTTGTAACCAAGCTGTTCAAAAATAGCAAGAAGTTATTAAAGAAACGTCAACAGATTAATGTGACTTGCACAAAACATAAAATAGAGTTTGCGGAGCGATCAAACTTAATCAACAAAGAGCCATGTAAGGAGATGTAAGGAATAGCGTGAAAGAAATAAAGACAGCAGTAGAGAGGGGCACCAGCTTTAAATCGGCCAAAGAGAAACTGTGATTAGGAGAGCACAAGATGCATTTATTAACAGAAAATCCGGGCAAAGTCATCACCAATTTTAATGAAATAAGGAAGGTAGCAGAAGATTTCTATTCAGAACTGTGCAGCTCTTAAACAGATCACTCAACCTTAGTGGAAAGCAAAGGGGAGGAGAACACGGAGGTTCCACGTACAACTACAGACGAGGTCAGAAAAGCCATAGCAGGCGTTTCCCGCGGAAAAGTGGCAAGAGGGCACAAGAGCCCACTTGATGAAAGACGGATGAGATCTTCTATTTGAAAAACTCGCGTCACTCTTCACCAAATATAACAGGATATCCAATGTGTACCGACAAGCTGGAAAAGTGCCAAAATAACCCTAATTCAAAAAAAAGGTAACATATAAGTGTTAAATAATTACAGACCAATCAGCTCAACTTCAGCAACATCTAAATTATTCGCGAAAGTAATTCATGCTAGAATAAGAGTAACGCTTGGCTTTAACCAAAAAAACCTGGTTTAAAGAAATGATACTTAAAATGTGCCACAACCACGCCATCAATCTGATAAATGAGAAATTTGGTGAGTATACCAAACCCCTTCATATGTCCTTTGGAGAATACGAGAAGGTTTGACTCTGTAGAAATATCAGCAGTTTTGGAGGCTTTACTTCGACAAAGTGTACTTGAATCATATGTGGAAACAATTAGAAACATCTGCAAAAATTGCAAACTACCCTGTACACGCCCGGTCATGGTCGTCTAGTGGCTGTGGCACTCGACTGCTGATTCGTAGGTCGCAGGATAGAATCCCGGCCGCGGTGGCTGCATTTCGATGTAGGCGATATGTTGAGGTACGTGTACTGTGAGATGTCAGTGCACGTCGAAGAAGCCATGTTGGTAGAAATTTCCGGAGCCCTCCACTACGGCGTCTGTCATAATCATAGCTTGGTTTTGGGCGTTCAAGACCAGAAATCAATCATCAATACCATATACTCCTTCGCGAAAGCAGTAGAAAAGTTTCAATCAAAAGGGGGGTCAGGCAAGGAAATGCATTCTATCCGGTGTTATTTACTGTATGTTTAGAGGAAGTGTTCAAGCACCTAGACTAGAAAAAAGTTAAATTGATGAAGAATATCTCAGCAATATAACGTCTGCAG
This sequence comes from Hyalomma asiaticum, assembly GCA_013339685.2. Classification (NCBI taxonomy): domain Eukaryota; kingdom Metazoa; phylum Arthropoda; class Arachnida; order Ixodida; family Ixodidae; genus Hyalomma; species Hyalomma asiaticum. Next base: position 209,390,799 of record CM023481.1, read on the forward strand.
ACAATAGCATGGCCTTCACAAATGATGGTGATGAGCTACAAAACATGACTGATGACCTAATCGTGAAAGTAATAAAGTAGGACAAAAGATAAATCAACAAAAGGCAAAATTATGCTCAACATCCTGGAAAAAAATTATGAAACAGGATTTTATCATGAACAAGCAGTCAGCCCTTAGAGTGTGCGGAGAATTACCTATATTCAGAGCAATTATTAACAGGGGAGTCTGCTCAGGAAAAAGAAATTTTCTGCAGGATAAAGATGGGCTGGAGCGCATACGGAAAACATTGCCAAATCATGACCAGAAAGTTTCGCTGTCTCTAAGGCGTAAAGTATATAATCGCTGCATTCTCCCGGTATTCGCATGCGACACAAAAACCCTGGCAGCTAACAAAAACCCTCGAGAGAAAATTAAGGGGCCCACAGCATGCAATGGGCCCAAAAACGATAGGTGTAACGTTAAGGGGAAGGAAAGAGCGGAATGTTTCAAGGAACAAGGAGTAGTAGCTGATATCCGTGAATGAATTAGCCGAAAAAAGTGCACTTGGTCAGTCCATGTAATGCGGGCGACAGACAGATGAACAGTGAGAACGACAGAATAAATACCAGGAAAAGGATAACGCAGCAGAAGACAAAAGGTTAGGCGGGGCTATGAAATTAAGACGTTCGCCGGTATAAAGTGGAATCAACTAGCCCGAGACAGAGCAAATTGGAAATCGTTCGAAGAGGCCTGCGGTGAACTTAAATACGATGGTGAGGATCATGGTGATGTTCGCCCGTCCGTAAATTACTGATTTACCAAGATGCAGCCGTGCCACCGTTGCCACCGTTGTCGCCAGAAGCTATCGCTCTTCACTTCACATCACTTTATTTCCTCAAAGACCCCCTCTAGACGTATTACATAAGGTGTGGTGGTCAATAAAACTGCACATGGGAACTATACACTCGGAGCGAGGGAAGCTATGAAGGACGCAAATCTAAATGGATTGTTAAGAAACAGAACAATTGTGTTCTTCTGCGTCACCCTTCTCATGAAATACAGCTAAATACCTTTGTTGAGATCAGGTCACCTATGCACACAACTTCGTGCTTAGCTGGCTCATTCATCTGCGGCCACATGTCGGCAGTGCGTCCGCGCTATACGTTCGAAGGATTCATAACGCATGAAGTACCTTTTAATTCCTCCTGCGAGCACGCTTCTTTATGAACATCTCGCCGCGAGAGAAAACAAGCTCACGAATTCAAGGCATGTGAGAGCCCCGGTGCCACCTTTTACAAAACACGTTTTTTTTTTTTTTCTAGATTCTGTTACGTTACCACGACTGAAAAAAATGCGGCTATTGTAACGACGATGTTGCGCGTAAGGTCATGCACGAATGACGCTAACAGTGCAAGAAGAAAAAGTGTGCTATAGTAGAGGGCCGTATTTCGTAACGTGCTATCGCGCGATCCATTTTCCTTAGCAAGTGGCGCGCCTGGAGAAGCCGAGGCCACCGATACCGGAGACCTCGAAGCCACTTCTGATGCCAGACTAACCAAGAACAAAAACAATAAAAATGAACTGCATCGCAAGAGAATGACACACCTGGTAGGAAACAGACACCAACGTGTTTCCGTGATGCATCCCAGCAGTGGTTTCTGCAATGCGCTCTGACCACTTATACGGGCGTCCTCGACGCAAGACCGGTATACTGCGCTTTCGGCATTGCAGCTGTAACCAATTTCGGCTTTACTCTACCCCAAAAACGACGACGCGCGAAGAATGCGATAGAAATTTGCCACATCAGCGGATGCGTTCCCGCTTGGAAAATCAATCTCTCAGGCACCCAGACATCGGCGATACCAAACGCACCGTCACCACTGCCCAACAACATGGATGAATGGCCTTTTGGTCAGAGCCTGACCTTTCTCAGGTCAGGCTCTGACCGAAACGTCGACCAATAAATGGCATATCATCGAAGTGCTACGTCTCATACTTATACTCATGCGGCAGCCGAAGCCACCTGCTTCGCCAATATATATATATATATATATATATGAGAACTTGTGCTCAAAGGGCCAGCCAAACGTATTTGGAGGTCTTTTTCAAGGCATAGAGATGCGGCGGCCACCGATACTCTCTATGCCTACATATATGTATATTGTTACGGTGTCCAAATGCGACAACCATAATATTTATACTTATGAGAAGTGCCGTTGTGGAGTTATTTTGACCACCTGGTGTTCTTTCACGTGCAGCTAAATTTAGGCATAAGACTGTCATTGCATTCTGCCCTCATCTAAATAAGGTTGCCACAACCTGGATCAAATTAGCGAACAAAACGCGCACGACGTATATCGTGGTCTACCTTTGGTCGACTAATGTCCGAGACGTTACCACTAAGCAAGACGTAGCATCATCCTTGTAGATTCTCGTGTCGGAGCGCAAGAAAATAGTCGCCTTACGGTCATTGGGGACCTCATAATGAGGCAAATGCATATACTTCTGGCATACCATTTCTGGGAGTAATTTCATTATACCTTCGTCAGCAATGTCATTTCTATCTCGAATATATCCGTGAGAGAAACGTTAGAAGCCAAAGTTACACGTACATAGGATACTCACTTATTGCTGCTTTAAAAGCTCGCGTGGCTCTAATGCTTGGAGAGTTCCCTTTCACGAATTAAACGTCAAGCGTAATCAGTGAAAAACAGCGCGCCGTATTTCTCGGACGTACTTAAATTCATGAGCGCGCAAAAGGCCTTCAGCACAGCGGGATCTTGTTCCCACCAACTCTAGGCCCTCTTTTTCTTTTTTTTTTCTACACTTCGCTTTTCCACTCCCGCTCAAAGCAACGGAATCGCCAGAGCAGGGTATTTGAATGTGCTGCGATTGCCGCCATTAAAGAGGCCGGCTCATTTAACGGATGATATAGCTTCGCCATCTTAGCTCCTTCAATTTCGCATGTGGTATTTCTTTTTTCTTATTCTTCACTGCTCCATCAAGTGCGGGGAAGTTCGTTTTCTGTGAACAAAAGCAGACAACACGCAGCGCAAACTGTTTTCGCCCGCAATATGATACGTAATATTAAAGGATGGCACTTCTGAGTGAATGTTCTTAAGGCGAAACGCAAGCAGGACGTTCACAATTTCACAGTGGGGTCGAGCTCAACTATTATGCGAAGATAAGAGTCATAATCAAAGCTGGAAAACAATGAGAAAATAGGAAAGCCGTGGTATTCCTAATGATGCGCAACCACCGCAGGTTCGTGGTGCGGCACGGTTCTACTGGGAAGCGCTCTGAATAGGTGGTACTTCGCGATCTACCGTTAGTAATAATCGCCTAATGTTAATATCCTAGACTCCCTCCGTTGGGAGTTCAGATGTTAAGCTTAACGTAATTGTCTCACTTAAGTGTTTCCACAGCATGAACTCTGATTCTTAAAGAGAGACATAAGAGAAATGACCTGCACATGTGTGATTCTTTTCAAACTGTACGTACGGTTCAACCGAAATACCGCAATTATTTTTTTTCTCTTCCTCTTTAACAGTCGTGTTCGTTCCATGTACCAGACATGTTATCTCTTCACGCTCGAACAATACAAAATACAAAAGCTCGACGCCCCCTCCTCTCATCTTGAACTCTAACCATAACGGCAAAGTAATGCCTTGGCTGCGCCTCCACGCAAGTCAAGGCTGAAAGAAGAGTGTCTGTCTGCGCAAGAAAGAACAACAAGCACATCATCATTACCACTTTCTGCTTGAAGAGCAGAAACGTCCGGTCATTTGCAGGAAAGTGCGAGAGGTACTGTTTGTCTTTTAGCATCAGAAAGAAGAGAATAGCCTGCGGATATTATTCCCAAGATATGTTCGCTCCCGCGTATTTTTTGCGTTAGCTTTACGGGCACATATGTTGGTAGGTGCAGGGCAAGGACTATGCGAGCTTGACTTGAGATTTTTCGTTCGATATATTCATTTGCCTGCTTTTCTTTCGATCACCTTCTTGGATTTTCCTTCAACTACACGAGTAACTATCTATGAAAGGTGTCGGATGAAGTCAGTTTCTTGCAGCTGTGCCTAACGATTTCCATACGCGGACGCTGCTTGAACTTGCATGAGTTTGTCATGATGGCCGAAAGTTTGAACTCTTACGCCTCAAACTCGAACGAGCGTGCTCAATTTATTTCGCCCGAGGACATCCACCCCAATGTAAAGCTTTATGCACCCACGCACGGCAAGAAATGTAGCTCAGGTTCATTCATTCTCTTACAGAATAGCTTCGCCTCCCCACTGGAGGTTTGCCACCTCCTAAGATGTATAGTGCGTTGAAAAAAAAGTGTTTTATTTGTCCTGTCGTTCATAACTTACATGAAGTGTCCAGAGGTTAATATACCACTGACTGCGTTGCTTGCGGGCATAATGGCTTCGCAGATAAAACAGGTCGCGCTCTTGATACCAGCTCTGCTTCTGAATACAACACTTGTTTAAAGAGTCTGACATACTAATTCTTAACCTGACTCGTGTGCGTACCGCTGAGAAGTGACACTAAAGGGGGAACAAAGAACAAAGGAAGGCGATGCACCTTCCTTACTGGGCTTTGCGCACTACCATGTAATTCTCCCCTTTATGTGACACAGAATATGAGGTGTGCGTTAAGAAAACAACGTCTCAAACTGCGCGAAAAGATGAGGAGAGGTGGAAGGAAGCACACAGCACACGACGAGAGCATGTGGAACTCTCCAGTGGTAGCTCAGACGAGAGGAGGGACGGAACACCTCCCACCTCCATCATAGTCTGGCATGGCTTTTGCCTGGTGACCAGCAGTACATGCTCGTAAAGCCCCACTTACCCGCATCATACGAGCTGCCCATCTTGGAAGAAAGGGGAAGGGTTGCTTGGTCAAGGATGATATTTAAGCAGAGGCGCTCTGGGGGACCGCGACTGGTCATTATTTGTCTAGAAATTTCCGACACACTACGCTTCCTTATGGCATAAAAAAATGCGATGCGGTGCAAACATGGTGATAAAATCCTCACGACTGGAGTGACAGTCAAAATACGAAATTTATTTCAATATGAGCTCGGTTCAGAGTCAAACTAGGGAAAGTGCTCGTAACAGTCACCAATATGGGATACTAGCTGAACTAAATAAGACCAAGAAAGCAGCAGACGGTGATGAAAGAGAACCAGATGAAGACTTTAACCGCGAAGTGCTTTCTCTCGTCACTTAATTTTTCTTTATTCATCTATTTCTTTTCTACATAATGTCTTAGGAACTCTACAGGGACAAAACGTACGAAGGAGTCGCATCTAGCTCTCATTGCAGCCTTTTTGGCGAGCAATACCACGAAAAAGACATGTGCTTTATATGTACCCTCCCCATGAAATCTTCGGGTGTTGTTTTCGTTGGGCTCACTGACGTTTGCTAAAACAAAAACAAATATTCTCAAAGCTCTTTTTGGTGTTATTACTGTCAAATGTAACTTATCAATTTAAATTCTAATTCACCGTATAGTACTGTTACGTTGTGGTTTGCTTATTTAGTACTGTACAGTGCAGTGTTACTCGAATGGTGTGATTATTGATTGATTTTATTTTGGGGGGTTTAACGTCCCAAAAGCACCTCTGATTATGAGAGACGCCGTAGTGGAAGTCTCCGGAAATTTCGACCACCTGGGGTTCTTTAACGTGCACTGACATCGCACAGCACACGGGCCTCAACATTTCGCTTCCATCGAAATGCATCCGCTGCGGCCGGGATTCGATCCCTCGTCTTTCGGACCTGCAGCAGAGTGCCATAACCACTAGACCACCGTGGCACGGCAAAGGTGTAATAATATAAAGGCGTCCTTGAAATGTTTTAAAAGAGCACACCGTTTTGATACCGGCTGTTACAATATTGCACCTAAAATCAATATGTTAATAGCATCGATCTTAATATGTCAGTAGTTCAGATGTATAAGGCAATCAACCCCGCTGAAGACAAACACGGCGGCAGCTATCTCCCTAAAAACAGCACGGGGCACCATCATATGCTTTCTGCCGACCGCTATAACCCTGCATCACATCAAGGAAGACAGGTACTCGTGATCGCAAATAAAGCTGTCATCGTTCACCATCATGCTGTAGACAAACCACAAACAAACTTTTATAATACTCCAGACTGTACTCCTTCTGTTCCACATCCACAGTTCATCACACACCGGTGAAAGCATTGTTCGCCGATGCACAAACACGGGATATTCGGCGGCGCATTGGTGAAAGCAGAATCACCGTTTGTTCATTCCCGTAGTATGACGCAGCTGTTTGGCTTGTATACAGTATGTTAAAGCGTGCTCTGCAATTTCTGTGTGCTTGTAATGGTAGAGTTAACATGGCGACCCACTCTCCCCAATGCTTCGCTAAAAATGATTAGAAGCAGGCGCGACATTCTTCACAGCACTGCTCTGGCATAAGAGAATTACCACATCGCTTTGGAGCTCACGATTTCATATGTAAATTAATGTGATGAGGAAACCGTCGCCGTCGCAATCGCCAATAGTGAGCGGCGTCTACTCGGGAAGATATTCGTGAATAGAGCACCACAGCACGACTACTTGCAAAGCTGCCTAAAGATGGGTGCACAAAGCTTCCTGTCCTTAGAAACATGGCATATCGGGCCGTTTACTTCTACTTTAGGTATGTTTACTTTTTCTATTTTGCAGGTCATAATATTCTGATGTATTAATGACTTTAAGAAGTAAATTAAGAAATTATTCTAACTAATACCTCCAGTGGAAATAAGCGCTCTAATCTCGGCTAGTTGGAAGATACATTCTGCAGCAGTGAGATTACAGTATTCCGCTGCCGAGGGCAAAGCCAGGGGGTTTGAGTCTCAACCGCCACGACCGCATTCGATATCATTAACATGCTAGCCTGCTGTGCCTTGGGCGCAAACTGAATAAATCCCCGGCGATCGAATTGCACTGGATAGACCGGCAAAGATAACAAAAGAATGGACGAAGAGACAAGAACAAGTAAGAGGGAACCAATATAAGTAAAGCTTTTACGTCACGTCTACGTAGTGCATGACACTTTCCAGTCTGTCTCCATGCCTGTGTCTTCAATAATTCCAACAAAGCGTTTAAATCCCTCTGGGCTGAGGACACTATCGACCAGCTCCGTAAGATTCATTCATCTTTGAGAGGAGAGATTGCCAGGTCTCTCTAAAGTGTTCAAAGTTCGTTTCCGAGGAAACGAGAGCATTCACGAGGTAAACAAGTTCCTGCCTCCTCGTAGCTACAATTGTCACGGGTAGGGCTGCTTGTCACGCCCAGAGACGATTAAATTCTTGCTAAAGTCATGCCAAGCCACAGGCCGCGATGAAGTGGGCACACAAAGTGTATTCGTATAGTTTTGCGCTCGTATCGCCTTACGTTACAAAACTGACTAGGCCAATCTGCCGCCTTCCCATGTTCGACTAATATACATTATGAGTATTTTTGCCTACGCCTGCAATGACTCAGGTTTTATCAGTCTCCGCCCTGCGTTTTCCCCATCGGTAGTCAAAGCGCATCCTTTATCCTGACGGCCAAGCTAGTACTTCGATCTCTGAATCACAGCGTCCTTGAAAGGTGAGCGCCAGACTGCGGGTTTCGCGGCGTGAACGGAACAAGTGGCGCCACCGACGGCTGCTAGTGGTACTAATATCAGTCGTTTCAGAGCAGGCTCGCGCACGGCGGAAAGCACGCCACGGCGGATGACGCGGGCCAAAACGTGCAGGTGCCGCGTTATTTCGAATTATCCTTTAACTGAAAAACAGTTACAAAACTCCTGTAACTGAAAGACAGTTACAGGAGCCTTCAGCTGGTGCGGCCACCGATCACATTGTTCGGAAGACACCGTGGAGACCTCCAAGGGCGAGTAGGGTTTGCTTCGCATCTTGTTTCGCTTGTCCCTGTCAAAATCAGCGGTATTACAGATGGACCTTTGCAACTTTCACACTTTGCAACGCTAACAATGTTCACTTTGACTAGCTGTGACTCTCCATTGTTTTACCATCATACATAACGCGGCCTTTCTATTTTTCCATCGTACATAAGCGAGGCCACTTGATCCAAGACGCAGCAACACCCAAGAAGCTCAATATGAAGTTAGCCGTCTCTGATTTCATAATAATGTCCTACTAGACAAAATTTCAAAACAACTGCATATAGTAGATAAAATTGGTATGCTTAATGGCGTTGCGAAGCCATGTGTCCAGTAACGAGATCATAACGCCTGAGATATATTCATCATCTTGTGAATCGACCAACTCGGCAAAATGACAGATCTTCATTAATTCTAGATATCGCGAAGGTGAACATTGATCAGCACAGTTTTTTTTTTCTTCGGCAGAAATCGAAGAGTCGAATTGCTCTTTCCCCGATTTTATTAAGGAAATAATTTTGCGCCTGAATATGATCGCCAGTTCAAATTGAAGAACTTTAGTACTGTCACGTTATCGACGTGACATGTTTTCTCTTCATGGTTCCTTTGTTTGGAGATCCTACGCATTGCTCCTAAGGAGTATAGTTGAACGTAGCTGAGCATATTGATCGCCTGTGGTATTGCGAAATATATCACTCATTCATAAATTTCATGACCTCGAACTCAGGCAGCACAACGCCACAACCACTTCACGACCACACTGCACGCTCGTATCCCTCATGTAGATGCACCGGTATAAACCAGCAGCAAATATCGAGAAAGAGGAGAAACATACGGAACCTGCGCCATATTATGCGTTGCATGCTGTTCACGTCACGACACCTCCAATAATTTAGTGACGACCAGGATATTCCAATATTACGGGTAATAATTTCATCAAAGGCGCTGCCCAATCAGCCAATGAATGAAGCCGAGCAGTTTCGATCCGCCTATCAAAACCGACCCTTCAACGAAACCTGATTCCTCGGCTTCAAATTCGGTGCCTTCTATAGTTCCAAGAAGGGTCACTCACATTAAGTGAATATAATACTATAGCATAAAGTTGCAATTTTTAACCATTCAATGACATTGTTGTATGCCACCTCTGCATCGGTGGGGCATTTACAAAAGCTTCTTATTTTCCCCATTGTAATGTATGGCGCGCATACGTCCAGTTTGCTCAGAGAACGACAAGACTACTGAGCGTTTCTTGTACCTTTGTTCCCGCAACAACCTCCTGCGCAGCTTCCCAACCGGATGGCTGCTAAACCTTTTTCGGAAGCAAAAATTACTCATACTGCGAGGAACTGGCATTCCTTGTATTGTTTTTTTTTTTCTTTCTTTCTAAATGCGTTTTTCTGGCGTCGCTCCATGTGCGTTGAGAATGCAGCAGAACAGCCAAGTAGCAAGCCTCGCATAAAGGAACGGCTTCTATACATTATCACCAACTCTGAATATCTGTAAGGAGAGCGGGAAAAACACCTTCTTCTCGATACCTTCGAAGCCCAATTACGTCCTATCCTGAAGTAGAAGTCGAACAACACAGCTCACCATGAATTTCATTTGTTCTACAAATTGAACATGTTTTGCTCGGGATGTCATTTACGTACTTCACCGCGAAGCCTGAAGTGTTCTGGGCCGTTTTCACACACACTGAGCTGTTTACGCAGGGCTGGAATTCCCACGCCTCTATTTGAAATTTCCAAGCCATGCAATATTTCTATTTGCACACGAAATCACACACAATATAAGAACACGCTCGAGAAGCAGCATCAAATAAATGAAATGGTTGAAAAGGAAAGTCCCGTGCGATGAAATACGTCCGACCCTAGGGATCTCGCCGACGCAAATGCTTTTCTTTTCCGAGTAGCCGCAGCTTACGTCAGCCGACGTACGTACACTGCTGAGTGCTAACCCCCGGTGTGCATCGATCTGGACGTAGTATGTTTGGGAAACTGCCCTCGTGCCCCCGACGGTCTGAAAACAATTGCTTTTGAAGGGCGGACAGGTTTCACAGCTTGTTCTATTTCTTTTAAAGAAACACAGAACAAAGTAAAAGCAAATGCGCACGCCGCATGTTTCAAGCATCTGACAGCTTGCGTCTAGAGATTCTCTCGTCACGACGAAAGAAGTACAACGACCCTGCCGGGGCATTCTAGGCTGTTGCCCAAAAAGCCCAGGATTCAACCGCTGCCCGTCTTTGGTCACCAGCCGCTTAAGGCCACTACCCGTTTGTCATAACACGAAAGCGCCGTTGTCCAGTCCTGGCATTCGTGTACTCGTTGCCAGCCCTTGTTTGGTCCTCTACAAATGTTTTCTTGGTTCGTATTATTAACAAGCCGCATTCCTCTCCTTCCCTTCCCAATTAAGTTCGATGTGAAACGGCTAAGTTACGAGCTTAAAAATTAAACGTCTACATGGAATAACTATACCTTCGAGATAGCACCGAGCAAAGTAGCGATTTGAATCTCTCTTCATATCAATGTTACTCTTGGGTGTTAAAGGTCTAATCATTAAACCAACAATGTGGCAGATTTTTGCAGTCGCGAAAATGTAAGCCGCAGAACACAGACACCCATATGTATAAACGTAAAATATATGCAGGGTGTTTTAGCTAACTTGAGCCATCCTTTACAAAATCCACGTGCACGTGGCGGGGATACAACTTGATACCACTCACTCTTGTCTATAGACCACCTCAGACAATTCTTTAAGATGACCTCAGGTAATCAAATAATAATGAAAAATTAGCCCACTCTTGAATGGTTGCTATGAACGCAATATGTTCAATAAAGCCGTTGTGGAGCACGTCATTTAGTGCCTATATAATGTATTTTCGTACTAATAATTACAATGGCTTTAATTTTTTCGGCCTTCCAAGAAAGTGCGCGAGATTTGAAGCAGCACCACTTGACTAGCTCTAGCGCGCAGTGCGATTAGCACGCTCAAACGTTCATAATACGAACCATCGATGATGGACGCACACAGACCGTTCTGAATAGGTCACACAGTTTCTTAAAAAAATGGTAGAGGGAACTGCCGTGCTAGTGTGTATGGGAGCTTCAAACAAGACTGCTCATCCAGCATGGGAATGATAGGTATTACATGGATTTGCCTACTCTTCGTTCTTCTAGTTTCATACGGTTTAGTGACATTAAAAAACGAGACGTTGACGACAAAATGTTGCGTTAGAAATGGAAAAATTTGCACTAATTCCGCACGTGCACAGGTGTATATTGCTTTCTCGCAGTTAGAAAAGCAGGAACGCTCAGAAATTTATAAATATGTTATGATCACGACAATGTTAGCTTTTCTACTCGTGCCCAGATTTAGCATCATCCACGTTGAGCGCCAAATATAATCGTGTTTGAACTTAAAGTCAATATTTTTGGTGTTGCAAGTGTGATGCTAGTGCCTTAACATAAAAAATAGGTGCGCATTCTATAAATATAAAAAACGGGCAACCGCTTGCTTCATTAAGGGAAGCATAAGTGCTCCATTCCATTTTTACACACTATATCGCTCAGGCCGCTGCGCAAGGCCGTTGCAGAAGCGCAGTATCGCCCAGCGTTCGGTGGTTGTTTTTGCGTGAAAGCGTGATCCTAATCAAGCAGCCGCGCCATTAGACTGCATGAGAAACAGACTTCGTCTGAGCTGACTTTTTGAGCGCCGTCTGCCGGTGCGTCTTCCTGTCGTCTAATCGGCGGCTGACAGACACGATAACTCAGCAATGGTAGCAAAACTTCCATAGAAGCCCGTACGTGCAGAAAATGGCATCCAATGAGTAGCCTATAGGGAGCCTACATGCGCGCGCCTCCGCGGAGGCGAGCACATGTAGGCTCCCTAGCAGCCTACGGAGCTTAGCGCCAGCTATGTGAGGAGGGAACACTTCCGGCGGAAGTAAAAATAAGGTGGATGTGACAGCCTATCAGGCAAGAAAAAAAAAAAATGGGGACTTCATATCTGTCACCGGTGGCGCGAAATTCGCTTTCATTTTTCTTTTTCGTTGCAAGCTTGACTCTATCGTCTTTATTGTAAATATTTTGCATTTCCACCAGACCGTGTCGAACGCTACACAATCAAAATTTTGAAGACCATGCACATGATAGACTATGCATGCTACGCCGGCTTTCCTGGTTTAAAGCTTTATGAGACGTTGGCACGTGCGTATAGCAACACAACGAAATTTAATTGCACATTCTGCCTTGGTTTTGTTGTGAAAGCTTCTAGTATCACTTCTAGTAATTCCTGAGTGTATCGTTAACTAGTTTCATCAGTATCACCACATTTGCTTTTGGCTAACATAAGCGATTTTAATGCGTGTTCATTTTTTGTGTTGTGTCATTTTCTATTAACCATATCAGGGACCCCCCTCAATGCAGCATGATGCTCCGCATTGCGGTGGAGTTTACATGCAAGTAATAGTAATTCGCAACCATTGAAAATTTCTGACAACAGATAAATTTTATTAACATTGTAGCATAAAACAAGAATAATACAAAGGTTGCAGAGAATGCACAAATTGTGGCAACAAGAAATATAGCTGCATGATAAGCACTACGCGCATACCGACATCTTACATTAACATAATCATAACGCGTGATTTAGACACCCTGCACTCAATATTAGTGCAGTAAGAGAAGATACCTAAGCTCTCTGTTACAACCAAAATATAGATACAGCTTTAGCGCTAATTTCAGAATTCCCCACACATTTACACGTATATTTTCGTCCCCTTTTACATATTTCGTTGAGAACCGTGTGAGAACGATCCCTATTTATGTTCAAAGTAAATGTATCGCGTGGAGCAGCGACTTTAAGTTCTTAAGACACCACATACATTTCAAACACCCTAAAGAGGCTTATATTCCAACCTACTTTAGCATTGCAAGAAATGGGGATGCACGTAAACATGTGAGCCAGTATACCTGCTTTCACATCGCGGATATTTCCTCGACTATCACGAAAGTGCGTGGCTGTGCATTCTAAAACTGTATTGTGGAAAGTTACAAGGTAGTTGATCAACTAACCGAGTTGTCGGTACATACAGAAATTGTTGCGATCTTGCACAAAGCCTAGTTTCTTCGGATACAGCTGTTCCTTCTTTCGGTCACGACTGTCGCACGAAGACCGCCGAAGGAGACGCTTATGTGAGGTTTCACGCTGTTTGATATTTCAATGAACACGTCACTCACGTCGTAACACATCTCTGAAATAGGGCATCAGCGAGCCTGATATTCGCGCCAAAAAAATTCAGATAACGCGCGAGGAGCGCTGTAAAATAACATCTCAGGGGGGCGGTTCCAAGCAGGCTAATTTTTCAGCCGCGTTTACCTCCAGCGATGGGAACACCCCCCTTCTTTTTACAAGGAAAGTAACAGATATTATTAAACAAAAAAAGAAGAAGTGGCTGTTCTATTTTACACATGAAATATATTTAAAACCATCTCGAAAGAGTTTTATGCTTTTTTATAATAAATCTTGTCGTGTTATTTATTACAAAAAGTTATTTTTTTTCATTAGACTATTTGTTCCCTCCCCACCTAGTCGCGCTTCAATTGGAGCTCCCATAACTCCCCATGCTGATGTTGCTGGCAGTAAGTGCTGAAGCACTTTTAGCCCGAAGCTTGGCGACCTATGCGGATTAACCTTGAACTCTGCGCGTGCTCACAGCCCTCGTTTGGTCGACGTTGAACTGATTAGATGGTGCTTTAGTAGAGACTAATCCAACAGCCTTGTCCCAAGGATGTTAGCCGATAAAGCGGCCCTGCGGTTATAGCTTCTGTCGCGTTTTATACAAAAAAAAAAAGCACAGCAATATCGCACTGCTAACGTTCGCGAGACACGGTTGAAATATTACTACAGCAAGGCCAAACAGCAAATAATTTGCGATGCCCAAAACAAACACAAGACCTCGACAAGCGGCACAGCACCTTGTCGCTATCGAGGAAATTAATAAAAGCGACAGTCCAATGCTCTCTAAAAGTAATTCTTGCACTACAGCCGCTGTCCTTTGTCGCGCACTCAACGCCAATCAAGAAGCCACAAAACAACAATAAACATATCCACCACAAAGTTTAAAGAAGCGAGCATGAAGACTAGATAAATCCACGCGCTGCCCATCGTTTCCGCGGCAGCTGAACGATCACAACGCCAGAGTTTCTTTTAGTATTTTCTGTAGGAAGTCTATGAAAAAGGTCAAAAGAGAAATTGATAAGAGGTGGTCACACCTGTCGTCCTTTCGGTCTGTCCATATTTGCGGTGTGCATGCATCATCGGTGGTTCGTTGTTAGCACGTTTGAGTGTTACTTTCTTAAATTTCGCATACTCTTGCTGAAGCCCGGAAAAATTGCAACCGTTGCACGTGTTAGCACGCAAATCCTTATTTGGACACTGAATAACGTGTTTTACAACATATTGAACATATTGCGTTCAAAGCAACCGTTTAAGAATCGTATAATTAGATAATATTAATTAATTACCAGAGGTAATACTTGTACGAGTTGAGCGTGAAAAAAAGGAGAAGTGCTAAATGTGTTATTTTTTGGTTTTATGAGCCCAGGGCAAATAAACCTCTATTAGCGTTTAACTTGAGCCAATCCAGCATCGCCAAAAGGGGCATTGTAAAAATGTGCTTCAACAATGCCCTCAATAAATCGTGTGAACATTTGATACACGCAATTTTTAGCGAGCAAGCTTCACGTTTACAATCAGCAGGATACCCAGAACATCTCATGGTTTCAGTAGCGGAGGGTTTACTGCGTTAAAGTTATGCATTCTGAGATCAGCACCGATGGTGGCCCCACCTTCGAGAAAAGAAATATAGCGGTTCCGTATATACGCCAGGTTTCGCACAACCTAAGAAAAAAAAATGCCACCGGAGTCAACACTCCAGTTGGCTTTTCAGCACCTTTTAAACTCGGCAATTCGTGCACAAAAAAAAAAGCGAATCCGGATAAGAGACTTGCGTCGGGATGCCCACAAAAGAACCTTTCGTACAATGTAAGACATGCGCCGGTTACCGCTTCCCTCTGTCCTGTGGACGCGTTTATATTTGGCAGACCAACCGCTACCTGAATGTTCGATTCAGAGAGCGTAGTAGTAGATGGATGCATATTAGGAGCGTCGCCTTTATAACGGGGCGGTAGCCCGCGGGCCGCCAAGCTCTGGCTTTATTTTTTTTTTCCTCTACAAGCGTTTCTTTTCCCGAATCACACAGATTTTCACAACTAATTATTTTTTCCTCGCCTACCCATTTTATCTATTATCGTTCCGCTGTGAAGTAACAATCTTACCCGGACTATATACGTTGCGTTTCTGCTTGTTCCATCCCCTTGCGCCACCAATACTCTAAGCGCCTTTTACTAATCTTTATCGCCGACATGTTCAGCTTTCCCGTGCTATCCCTCAAACCCATGGCATCCTGCAGGGTAGTGTCCACAGCTACACCTGGGTGGACATCTGTACATTCAATCAAAATATGGTCTGTCGTCTCGCTAGCTTTTCGACAGCACGTACATGTATCCCCTTCTTTATTGAATTTCGCTCTGTAACTTCGGGTTCTCAGGCAACCTGACCTGGCTTCAAACAGTAAAGTGCTTCCCTTTAAATTATCGTAAAATTTTCCTCTCTTGATTTCGTCTTTCCCTTTTCTGCAGTTATGGCTTCTGAAGTAGGAATTAGATGCCCCCTGACGGATTTATGGCGGAACACTCTCAGAGTTGTGCATGTTAACCTAATTTTCATGAAACTCGCATCGTGAGCAGGAACCGGCCCGAGATCACTAGGTTAATCATTCAAGATGATCAAATCGATCGTTTCGGCGACGCATGCGCTAGCAAAGCCTCCTTTAGGTACTACGGAATGCATTATCTACGCATGCTGTTTTAGTGGTGGTCATCGAGCTGCCTATGCACACTGTTTGTCTGTCTTTTCGAGGCGATTCTCACCTCGGTATCGGTGTTGATTTTGTTTTTCTTTTTTAAGTGTTCACGCAACAGTCGGGGGTTCACAAAACAGGTATGTTGGTCACCAGACGAATCAAATGAACTATTCTTGTTAGCTGCGCACTGTGTACGCGGTTCTTCGTTTTGTCCTTTTCTTTTTTACATGCTTAACTCGCACAAGTATGACTAACCAACAATCCCGCATTGCCACCTTCGTGCCTGAGGCCATGTTAAAAAATAGTCTCAGGTGGTCTAGACGACAGTGAATAATACCAAGTTGGTTGCATCCCTGTAACGCGCACGTCGATTTTTTCAAGAGAGGTGCACTTAAGTTAGCTCAAAACACCCTGCATGAAACAAAAGAGCGCACGTGCTCATATTTCAACACTAACGTTCCAGCCGGGGCCCGGCCTTCATCAGAGTGCTAGAATTATGAGATTTGTTTCAGTTCAAATAACTAGCGATACATTACTCAAGGACATGTCCAATGGTTGAACATGTATGTCGCACGCAAATGATAATTCTGCGTAGGCCTGCGATAGTGAAATAAGAATACATGTCAAATTTATGTTCTTGAGCATAGCGCACGCGGGTGCAGCTTCTTGCCCCTTCCCCACTACCTCCGCCTCCTTCCTATGTGTATATATATCTTCCGGCGCTCCCGCCCAGACGAAAGGAGAGTAAACGCGCTCTCAGAGTGACGCTGTGTGAACTCGCCTCAAACTCGAGAATGTAACTCCAATAGTACCTTGCGGATTTGAGAAAAGTGTTGCGGCAGGCGATTCATGAGGCGATTAACTGCTAAATGGAAAAGTGTCGCAAGGCGCCCCTTTAACGTGACTACTACGAGAATACAAACACTGTTTGTTGTCCGTCCGTCGGCTTTTTGCATAGGAGAGTGGATGGATTATTGTCTGGCATTGACACGATCACATAAAGAAAGTAATAGTGGATGCAGATTACGCATACGAAAATGATATGGATGTATGGGTGTTATTAACGCCAGATACGACGGCAACTAATTTCTCTCCACCATGAGACCAAATGAAAAAAACATGGTGAATGTAGCGTTTGTAAGAGAGCGGTTTTATTCCGTGAGCTAGCAAAAATTTCTTTCTGACTGACCCCCCCCCCCACACACACACACACCACCTTTTGGAAAAGGCTTACCTGGAGAGAGTTCGCGTGCCCATTTTCTCTTTTTTTTTTGTCTGTGTGTCTGTCTGTCTGTGCTTATTCATGGTTCCGCGATGACGACATGTGTGCTGCCAGAGTCACTGTGGAAACCTGGCGGCACCCCACGGCACGAATCATGCACTATTCGTTTTCCCATTTTCTATATACTTCATGCCTGCTTATTGACATGATTAGAAGAGCCGGCGCTTTCCAGAGGAATTTGGACACATTTTCTGAAACACTCGGTGTATACTGTGCCATACACGTCATTATTTTCTCTGCGCGCACCTCCCCCCGTAATCCTTCATTCAACAAGCGTCATACACAGCATCGTCTTCCTCCTCGGCACGTCGCCTAGCAAACGTCTGCATGTTGGCGCAAACTGTGTCATGCAGTATCCATCCATCTGAATGTTTGCGTACGCGTTAAACGCATATGGCTTCTGAAGTGCTTAAAGTTCTTAAAATAGTGCTTATAAATAAGCATTGAAACAGATCGCGGTTGGATAAAATGCAAACGCTATGAACTGTGCACAGTGTGTGTTAGGTTGTGGTAAATGTATAGATTTTTTTCCCCCTTCAGTCATTTGAACTGAACAAAGTTATCTGCAGCGTATATGTGTACCAAATAAACATAAGAAATACCTATGTAAGACATAAAACACATGTATAAAATACATGAGGGCGCAATTCCTCCGCTTTTCCGAGCCAACGAGAGTTTATGTATTCGTACCTGGCCAAAGGACTCCCGAGTAACTGCACCTTTCCAAGCACACCGGGAGTAAAAAGAGCGTAAGTAACGGAGGCCTACACTCTTTCCTTTATACATTAAACCTAACCTTGAGTCTCAGAATGTTTCAGATGGTCCTTAATAATCAACTTACATTATCCACATCAGCAGCAAAGGAAACAGGAGATAAGGGAAAGGCAGGAATCATAACCAGATAAAAACCAGTATGTAATGCTGCATTGGGAGAAGTGATGGGACAAATCGAATGTGACTACACAGCGTCATAGTCAGCCACTTTTGAGCTGTATGCGACATCGCAATTAGTCTACAGCTGCTTGCGCAAGTCTGTTCTGTTTAAGAACTTCCAACAATGCCTTCGTCGCCCCAGCTGCGATGACTCCTGAGGACGACACTCTATATTTATTTCTACTCTAATCGGTCTACGGTCAAGAGGAGCTAGAGGGGTTGCGAGTGATCGCCTTTGCATATTATGGTGAGGAAAGTCGCGTCGCATAGAATGTTGTCATAAAATGCGTTCTTCCGTGTCCCCCACCCCCTCCCTAACCTTGAGGGCACTCGCGCGGGGCCAGAGGGAAACGACATCTCGTTTTCTCCCGGACGTCCAAGACCGCTTCCTTCACCGATCGCCGACTTGCAAGGATAGGGAGACAGAGACGCCTTGAGCGCCTACATTTTGTTGGTCCTTCGAGGCGGGTGGTAAGCGCATCGGGAGTTAGGCCGGCACCAAGAAGATCGTATCCGGACCCTCCGCTTGAGTTCGTGTCATCTTCAAAAAAGAACGGCGTATGACTCGAGTCGTTACTTACGTTCGGCCGTGGCGTACCGCGAGGAATCAACAGCCCGGCGCCACAGCTCGGATCCTCGACAAGCTACCACGACAGTAGAAGCGCAAATAAACAGGTTTACAAAAAATCGAGCCATGAGCGTCCTTCTGCCCACTTTCGAACACCCTGAATACGGAAGTCGGCCCGAAATTTGACGCTGCTCGGCCAAACACGCGTTATTCGCGACAAAACTACGAGCCGCTCCTCCTCGGCGCTCGGAGAACCCGGCTCGCTTCAGCAACTGGCTGAGAACCGCCGTGACGTCAACACAGGGGCCCGCCGCATGAGCGGCAGTTTCCGACAGCGCGTTGCGACGACCTCCGCGCTACTCTTGCAGTGTTCAAGCACTGTGAGGAGCTGCGTGGCCAAAAATTGCTCTTGCGTGTAAAGAAAAGTAGGAGTATTAACGGCTGAACAGTATGTTTGTGCAGAGCAAATTAGTAAGGCAAGAAGGAACGCGACTACGGCACGGATGAACACCTTACAACAGCGGCTACAACTTCTTTCGACGCAAAATTGTTACGAAGTGAATAAGAACTCCCAATTTGCAACAATTGTGCGAAGGAAAACCAAGCACCAACCCATTTCCCGTCATGGGTAGCCGCGGTGAGACACACAGCGGCCCCGACCGTCTCTGCGGAAGCGGCGTTTGTTTCGCATGCGCGTTTGCTTTTCAAACTGACGGCACTGTGAAACGTAATTGTGTTTATTAATGATGCGACGTAAATATGCAGATTAGACCTGTCATGACCAAAATAAGCGCAAACAACAAGCTCGCGCTGTTGTCGCAAGCGGTCGCGAATCTATATCTCGGTTGCAGTTAGAGAAGGTGTCTGCGGAGATGTGCGTGTTTATTCCACGTCTTCAGCTTTTGTCTTTATGCATTTGTGTTCAGCTGCGGTTGAGGCTCAACTTACTCCCATACATATGCGCTGAATGAAGAGAAATACGGTTTTCATTGTTTATTTTATATAACAATTTTTTCACAACTGCTGAATACTTTGAAAGGAACAAACTACAACGTCCAAAGTACCTGGTAATTCACGTCACATTCCGATGATTTTGCTTGCGGTATAACTAAATTCATTGTATCTTTTAAGCAAAAAGTTCGCCAAGGGAAAGTTGAAAACAAGCTGGTCTGCTGTTAATATTAGACCATGACACAATGTGCACGCAATACTAGTATCACTTTTTTTTCTTTTTTTCCTTTTTTTCGCGGAGCGAATGCCCGCCTGCGGCTACCGGGACTAAGGAAGCGCCCACCTGGGGCGCACACAGCGCTTGCTCAAAATGAACATTTATTTTCTCTGTCTCTCGCTTCATGCGAATGTGTAGATAGTGTATATGCGCCAGAAATTTGTGGGCTCTAAGCTACAGGGAAGAAGGTATATAGGGGCCAGAAAAACATGCACAAAACATCAGCGCGGCTTTCGTGCGTCGTTTGTCAAGCCACAATACTAAAAGAAACAGGCGATCAACGTCCCGGTGGCGCACTTGGGCTGTCCAAACAAAAAATTAAATTTAACCAAGAACCAAGAAGTCTGAAAATGTAATATGTTGTCTTGCAAAAAGCTATGCGATAACCGTAGTTCTATTTTGTTCTTGCGGGTCATGGATTGCCGTTTTTTCGACGCGGTTAGTCCTGAAAATAGTGTTAACAGATCGAAATGACTCTCTAAAGCTTTTATTCTTTTCGCCGCAACTTCTGACCCGGAGGTTTTTATCTGTGTGCTCTTTATCTGTGTGCTCCTCTCTGTCAGCGTCTGGCGAGTCGCCTGGATTAAAGCTCTCCAGTTTTCCAGGCCCTGATCACCTAAATTGTGTTCACTTAATCTGGGTACCTGGCTACAAAGGTTTGCTTTTAAATGAAATTGCCGATTCGTTAGCAAAGGCATTGCTTCATGAGCCTATAAATCGGGTCCTACCACCAAATGTGCACTTAACGGCGGCCAGATTTCGCGCGTTTACACTTGCCAAAGGATTGTCAGAGCCAGTATTGACGGCTTCCCCAGACTACAAACATCTTTTATTCACTTGGCATAGCGGATTATGCAGCCTAAGGAAGATCGAGGTAGCCATCACAAAACTACGTAGCCGAATTTCCTCCCTGAATTTTTATTTTCAATGTCCGGTCTGGTTTCTTCCTCACTGTGCCCCTTCTGTAATAAGGAGGAAACGATTCACCACCTTTTTGTGTCTTCTCGCCGCGTCGAAATTCAGCGAAGGAAAATTCTGGAGCCAATTATTCGCCAACTGAGCCTGAAATTTACCGAAATGACTATTCATTCGTTTGGAGGGTCCACTTTGTAGTACAGTCACAGGAATGTCTGTTCAGCAACAAACAAATTTTTAACTGAAGCAAAAAGAATTTTGCCTTAATTTTCATCATTTGTGCTTCGCCAAACCAGAGATATAAAAATGTTTAAGTCACAACAGTCTTAGTCAATCCCCAACACTGGGTATGTGCCAACTTACAGAGGAGAAGAAGGAGGGGAAGGAGGTTTTAAAAACATCGTTTCAGCCACATGTGCTCGTGCAGTCTTAGGCAGCTCGGCAGGAGGCAGCAGCAGCAGCAGCAGCAGCAGTTCTTTCAAGTGTAAGCCAGAAACATAGAACGTAGACACTGCTTATTAGCGATAGAGTGCAACGCACACAATGTGACTGATGCCCAAAAGCAGCAGGCGAGGATCGCGCTGCTGCCCGGTACCACTGTATTGACATCACTTCCGCCGGCTCCGCTGGCTGACCCTGCCAAATGGGGTGGGCGGAGCGTCGATCCGAGCTTGATTCTCAATTACGGCGCCGCCACTTTCGGTATGACGAAACTAACTTTGGTAACCGTGGTATTAAGTGTGTCCGCTTCAGGAAAACGCCAATTTTCAGGAATCTAAAACATGCTCAGTTTCCCTTTAAGCCTCGGTGCTCAGAAGCTCACCTTCTGTTTTTGAGACTCTCGTAGGCCAATCGCGTCCCATCCGTCGTTATGTTAACCATAGCGTGTTGAGTCTTGTATGCGTAGTGTTCATGTGCGTGTTTTCGCGAGCATCTCGAATGCCGACTGATTATTGCTCGTTATTTTTGTTACTGAGCCCCGACGGAGGTTTCTTTATCGGCTCATGCCAGTCAGATTATAGTTGTACTTCGCGTTTGTAGCGCATTGTCTCGCCTCATTTTGCTGCATTAAAGTCCAATATTTTCTTGTTCGCACGGGCGTCTTCCGTCTCTTGCATTTGGCCCACGTTCGATCAGGAGTGGGCCCTATCGCGGGTCATCTGGCCGAATCACATCTAATGCACGCGGGTCGGGTGGGTTGTCGCCTCACCCCTTCCAAAACGGAGAGCGCTGGCATATCCTTGACAGATGTGTTGTCGGCTCTGAACCATAGCTACTTGCCCTCTCTCTCCAAAAATGTACCAAAGAGTTCCAGTTGTGCTGCCGCTTTCTTTCTTTTTTTTTTATACTTGGTGTGCGCCACATGGAGAGAGCGACATGAAACGCAGTTAGCTAGTGGTCTCGGTCCTTGATAGAGGTGTAGTTATACCACTATCAAGTTAATGTTTCACATTGCAAAATAATTGCCTACCAAGGCTCGTTCCTGCAGAAAACCAGTAATTGTTTATATAATCTGTTATCGCCATGGGCAGTCATAAAAAATGCGTCTCTTTTTGAGCAATAGGGATCCTTTTTTCGTAATGGTAGTTCCGCAGCTTTGCCGTGTCCTTTCTTTGATAATTCTTGTGTAGGTTTTGCTTTCATCATTATAAGCATTTTTATATCCCGGCGAATTTCTTGTGTCAATTTTGCTTTCATTCTTCTGCGTACTTCTACCTGCATAGTTGTTTTTTCTATCTTCATAGCTTGCGTTTGTTTTTGTTTTCCAAGTTGGTTATTGCCAAATATTGGTTAATATGCTCATTACTCTCCCTTTAACCGCCCTTACCCCATCTATGCATACAGGGTGTCTCAGAAACATTCTTCAAAATTTTCATAAATACAGAACCAGATATTTGAGAACGTTTTGCGGAATATGAGTAGCTTTGTTCACGGAGACACGCGCTTGTAATATGGGTAGGAGATAAGATGTGAACACTAATGACCAAAATTATTGACTATCCTTTAAACCAGCACAGCTAGGCGGTCACACCTAATGGAACGATAGAAGCTGTATATAAAGAAAATTCATATCATCTGTGGCGAGGCTGCTAAATACTCTATCATGAGCATTATCATCATCAGCCTGTCTGCGCCCACTGCAGGGCAAAGCTCTCTCCCATAGATCTCCATTTATCGCTGTCCTGTGCTAACTGCGTCCAATTTATCCCCGCAAACTTCCTGACCTCATCTGCCCACCTAACTTTCTGCCGCCCCCTGCTACGCTTGCCTTCTCTAGGAATCCACTCTGTTACCCTTAATGACGAACAGTTGTCTTGTCATCGCATTACATGGCCCGCCCACGTCCATTTCTTCTTCTTAATTTCTATTAACATATCCTTAACACGCGTTTGTTCCGTAAGCCACTCCGCTCTCTTCTTGGCTCTTAATGTTACACCTACCATTTCCCGTTCCAATGCTCGCTGTGTCGCCCTCAATTTAAGCTGAACCCCATTAGCTAACCTCCAAATTTCTGCCCCGTAAGTGAGTACTGGTAAGATGCAGCTGTTATACACTTTCCTCTTCAGCGACAATGGTAAGCTACCATTCATTATCTGGCAATTGCTTGCAGAATGCACTCCACCCCATTCTAATCCTCCTAATCACCTCAGCCTCATGACTCGGATCAGGGGTCACTACCTGGCCTAAGTAGACATATTCACTTACTACTTCAATGCCATGCCAGCTATCTCAAACCGCTGTGCTCGCCTAAGGCTATTGAACATTACGTTAGTTTTCTGCATATTAATTTTCAGACCCACTGTTCTACTCTGCCTGTTGAGGTCAGTAATCATGCTTTGTAATTCATCTCCCAAGTTACTTAGCAAGGCAATGTCATCAGCAAATCTGAGGTTACTGAGGTTAACCCCGTTAACCCTTACACCCAACTGTTCTCAATCCAGTGTTCTGAATACTTCTTGTAAACATGCTGCGAATAACATTGCAGAGATTGTGTCCCCTTGCCTTACGTCCTTCCTTATAGGTATTTTCTGCTCTCCTTAAGGAGGACTATAGTGGCAGTGGAGCCGTTGTAGATATCTTCCAGTAGTCTTACGTAATACTCGTCTACGCCCTGATTCCGCAATGCCTGAATGACTGCTCAGGTATATACCGAGCCAAATGCTTTCTCGTAATCTATGAAAGCTATATGCAGGGGTTGGTTATATTCGGCGCATTTCTATATTACCCGATTGATAGTGGTCTGCTGTTGAACAGCCTTTACGAAACCCGGCTTGTTAGTTAGGTTGACTGAAATCTAAGGTGCCACGAATTCTGTTAGCGTATACCTTGGCAGATACCTTGTAGACGACTGACAGTAAGCTAATTGGCCTGTAATTTCTCTACAGCAATCTCTACAGTAGCCACGATAACTAGGATAGGGGACGGGCAAGTAGGAAGTAGAAGAGGTTGACATTCCACCAGTAATGACAGAGGAAGTAATGAAAGTTTTGAAAGAGATGCACGCGGGAAAGGCAGCTGGTGAGGATCAGATAACAGCAGATCTCTTAAAGCATGGTGGACAGATTATACTAGAAAAATTGGCAAGCCTGTATCCGCAATGCCTAATGACTGCGAGTATACCGGAATCTTGGAAGAATGCGATCATCATCCCAATCCATAAGAAAGGCGACAAAAAGAACTAAATACTACACATCGATAAAATCCGGCTAGTTTCACTCATGAAGCCGAAACTGGGTGGCCAAAGAGCGCTGTCGCCGGGACCTCGTGTAATGCCCATTGTTACATATATCATTCCTTTTTCGTTTCTGAGCTGCTACGAGCGAGCGTCGTAATCAAGCACATATTCTGCAAAGCGTGATAAGGCGCGGCAACGAAATGAGAAATGCCGCCGCATAATAACGACGTTTACTCATCTTCGCTCGGCTATGCGGTCTCTTGTTTTGTTTATTTTTTCGATTCCAGGATCCTTAGGAGCACAGCAGGTCGAATGATACGCCAAGGAATGATCGGCAGCCTAACGCGAGCCTGAATCCTGACGAAAAGCTTGGCGCTATATTGGATATAGTTCTAAATGCAAAGCATTTCTTAGCGAACTTCGGCGACTTTGAGCGTATCTATCTATCTATCTATCTATCTATCTATCTATCTATCTATCTATCTATCTATCTATCTATCTATCTATCTATCTATCTATCTATCTATCTATCTAACCGCCTAAGACTTTGTGCTCTCCTGGTCGTTCCGTTACTGGGATGTATACGAAAATTGGTATGCCACAACATGACCGCATGACGAACACAAATGACAGGTCATAACATGAAAATCATGATATGCATGTCATGAGCAGCATGATTTACATGCCACAGTCTTGGTGCTCTCCTGGCCGTTTCACTAATGGGATGTATACGAAAAATTGGTATGGCACAACATGACTGCATGACGAACATAAATGACAGGTCATAACATGAATCGATGAACAGATCGCAAAATGCGATTTAGAACAGGGAATGTCGCAGGCGCCAACGTTTCGACAAGTGGACTTGTCTTCGTCAGGGCGGCGACTGCCTTCTCCAGCGTTCGTTTATGTACGCCATTGCACACTCTCCGCCGTCCTCAGAAAGAGAGGAGAAGAGCAGCACGTGCGAACAATAACAAAAAAAAAGGGGGGGGGGGGTGCAGGCGAAGTTGGGTGACAGCTGTTAGCCTGACTAATATACATGGCAAGAGCGAAAGCTTCCAAAGAATCCACTCGTTGTACATATCTTGGAAATGCATTGTATGCGCAGCGCTAGAAAGCAGGATGAAAAAAGGAACACGCGCTGGGAACAGGAGTTGCTTCTATGGCTTGTGTCCCCCTGTTCACCCCGCACCACCTGCGCCGCACCCGCTGTGCACTTCACCAAAAGCTTGTTGCTAAAAATGTAACTACACTGTTTAACGCCATTGCTCTCGTGGAACTGGATGGGGGATCCGCAGCTGAAAGTAGACTTTCTGGGAGAAACATTGTTAGGTTGTGCATACCTTACCTATTTGTCGTCCTTGTTAACCCCCCACCGTATCTAATGGACTCAAGGGTTCCCTTTGAAAGGTTTATGCCTGTAGGCTGGAGAGTATTGAACTTGTATATGAGATACGATTCCCTGTGTTTTCTGTCCCTCGGCGAGCTATCCCTGAAGTGTGTAGAGTTTCAGTTCGTCGAAATTATGGCCCGTCATATTAAAATTCTGCGCCACTGCCTTTGGCAGGTTATTCGCGGTGTCCGCGCCGTACCCGTTTAATCTAACATTAATTGGTTGACCAGTTTCGCCGATGAATTGCTTCTGACAGAGTGAACATTCCAACATGTAAATAACGTTTGAACTGGTGCAAGTAAAACTTGTTTTTATATGATCGACATAGTCGCTTCCCGTACTTTTAATTTTAAGATCATTTTGAATATGCTTGCAAGTCTTACGTTTCGGACTGGAGCAAGTTATTAGGCAGGCGGTGGGCTGAGGGTTTACTTTGGCATGTACTAACAGGTCATTAAAGTTTCTATTACGGCGGTAGGTGACTCTTGGTATTTCGGGGAACGCTTTTCTAAGGTGATGGTTGCTTGTTAGTATTGGATAGTATTTGCGAAGTACATTATTTATGTTCGAAAGCGCATTGGAGTATTTCGTTATGAATGCTAGCGGCTGGTTTCCCTGCGCTTTAGGGGCTCTTTTTTCTAGAGGTGGTGTCTTCTCTAGTTTACGCGCGCCATTGTATGCCTTGTTGACAGCGTCGTGCGGGTGATCTCGTTCAGCTAAGGTTGCCTTTAAATTACTTAAGTGGTGAACGCAATCCGCGTCGTTGCTACAGATCCTTCTTATGCGCATTGCCTGTCCTATAAATATCCCCTGTTTGCGGTGTCACGGGTGATGACTATTATAATCTAGATATTGCTGGCTATTCGTTGGCTTTCTGTAAAGTGTGGTCTTTAGTTTTCCTTTTTCGATGGATACTGTCGTGTCGAGAAAATCAATTTTGCTAGAAGAGTGGTGCATGGAAATCTTAATACTGGGATGAAAGTTGTTAAAATGCTCAAAAAAATGTGCTTAGTGCACTTTGACCATGTTCCCAAATAATAAAGATATCGTCTATGTAACGGAGGTAGGTGCGAGGTTTTAGCGGCGACGATTCCAAAAGCTGTGCTTCTAGTTGCCCCATGAAGATATTGGCGTAGGTCAGCGTAAAAGGAGTTCCCATGCTGCTGCCAAAATTTGTAGGTAGTTGGGGGAGTCAAATTCAAAGTAATTAAGTGTAAGTACTAATTTTAGTAATGCGATGTAAACTTCAGCGGGGTGTGCACGTTTGCTATTCTGTATTGCCTTCGAGAGCGCTTCCATTCCTTCTGTGATAGGTATATTCGTGTATAGGGAGGTGACATCTAGCGTTACCAGAATTGCCTGATCCGAAAGTGTTTGAATTTCGTTAAGAGACTATAATCCGCAGAAAGTGAGGTGTATCCTGAATAAAGGACGGAAGGTTGGGCAGTATGTCGGATAGGTGGTGATTAAGAAACTTCGATAATGACTCCGTCGGGATGTTGTTGTTAGACACTGTGCAATGGCCTACATAAACGAACGCTGGAGAAGGCAGTCGCCGCCCTGACGAAGGCAAGTCCACTTGTCGAAACGTTGGCTCCTGCGACATTCCCTGTTCTAAATCATATTTTGCTATCTATTCATCGATTCAAGCATCCATCTTCCCCTGAACTTCTCTTCTAGTTTGGAGGTCATAACATGAAGAACACGATATGCATGTCATGAGCGGCATGATTTACATGCCACGGTCTTGGTGCTCTGCTGGCCGTTTCGTTAATGGGATGTATACAGAATTGGTATGGCACAACATGACTGCATGGCGAACATAAATGACAGGTCGTAACATCAAAATCATGACATGCATGTCATGAGCGACGCGATTTACATGCTACGGTCTTGGTGCTCTCCTGGCCGTTTTGTTAATGGGATGTATACGAATATTGGTATGGCACAATATGACTGCATGACGAACATAAATGACAGGACGTAACATGAAAATCTTCACATGCATGTCATGAGCGGCATGACTTACATGCCACGCGTTTCGTTAATGGGATGTATGCCAAAATTGCTATGGCACAACATGACTGCATGATGAACGTAAATGACAGGTCATAACATTACAATCATGACTTGCGTGTCATGAGCGGCATGGTTTACACGCCACAGTCTTGGTGCTCTTGCGACCGTTTCATTACCTTTATGTGTACCAAAATCGGTATAGCGAGACAACAATGCAGGTCCATTTTACCATCCTGATGCGTGCTTCGAATTTCCTTGATTCCCACTGCATGTGGGATCAGCCTTTTTTTTAATGGTACGATGATTGTGGCCTTCCTATCCGCGATTCCATCTAAGTGCTCGCCACCTTGCGGACGCTCCTGGAACCAGCCGATCCAAGGTTGACCTCGAAACGCGGCATGGTATCGCATCTCCGCGGGCTGTAAAACACCTCTATGGTTCCTTAATCGACGCCACGCCGCCTCGAAGAAGCCCGAAAAAGAAAGAATCCTCATCGAAAGACTTCTGTTGCGTGCCTCAGTGCGTGTCATCACGATGCAAAGACAGCAACACGTCGTTTCATCGGTCCCCCAAAGAAGTAGACGACGCTTCGCGCAGGGCAGCATGGATTAGGAACTTGCGCATCGGCAATAAGGTGACGGTAACTATGCTAGTTTGGTCCAGGCACTTCACTCGCGACGATTTCTTCCTCCCCGGTGAGTACACAGATTGTGTGCGCGCGCGTTTATTATCATGCGCGCTTTTCGAAGAGCCGGAGTGTAGTTTAGTTTAGACAAGCGCGTGAACAAAATAGCGACGTCGTTTGTACGTCTATATCTGGTAACGTTTTCCGAGCATGCCTATGCTCAACTTGAACCGCGGTAACATTATTGCTGACGTACTTTTTCCCGCATGCATTGTAGTAAGTAGATATAAACCGTGCGCTTGCCTTCGTTCGCCGCCTTCGTCCCATGCGCGCGCTGCGCCTCTTAATTGGTGGTTATGGAGGTAAAGTGTGATCGTTTCACGTAGCGCGTTTGAATTTCGAGTTCATCTGGTGACAATTCAGAATTTATTGCGCTCATTCCAACTTTTCAGCCCTCGACCTGTTCACCGCGCCTCTAAGTTTGTCTTCCGGCACCGCGCATAGAACTGGACTCTTTTAACACGTTATAAGTGACGCATTTGTACTCAATGGAGCAACGCCGCGCACAAGTGCTTGCATCGTTCGGAGAGGCCTGCTACGCATGAACACGTACCTGCCTTCTTCAACTTCAGGCTCGCTGGAAAGGCTCTTTATCCTTAAGAAAATCTGATGCTGGTCTCCGAACAAGTGCGACGTTTGAACGCACAGCGCAATTATTTCCGCTGTTTCGCCGCTCAAATCTTTTAGACCGATTAATATCAGATGTTCGGCAGCAAGAACCATTTCGCATTCGACGAAGCATCGTGATTCGAACCCGCAATGAAGAAACTTAAGCACACCGCTAAGCGGAAGCGCGGCCGTGACCCTGGATATAGAAGCCATCTTGGTTTTTCTCAGCAATGTTGCCAGATCAACCATTTTTTCCGGAGTTGCGAATAGGCTCTGTCGCAAGGTGGTGACAATGCGCTTTGGTGAAATGTCTGACACGTTTCTTGAGACACCCCCGGGAATGTAGGTTTGTATTACGCCATGGCGATCGCAATAGCTCTTTTCGTGGCTGCTTTGCTTCACATATACTTTGATGCTTTAGGCGTGTGCGAAACGTTTCACCTTAGTGTGTATACTATGCCTGTGGTCTGAGGTGGAGGCATTTGAGCCGATCGATGTTTCACCTATTGTCAGAAGGTAGTCGCGTTCGGTATCGGACATATGCCAAACTCAGAAACACAGTTAAGGTTAAGGTTTACCTATTCTGGCCAGGAACGCTTTCGTGCGCTGTTGCGTCTTCCAGCCTAAATGATTTGGTAAAAGCCCGCGTAACTATATCAGGCGCTCAAACTTCACAGTGTCCCACAACGAGACAAGAAAAGAAGAAATGTAACTTAGTAACTCATGTTGTTGGGCTGTTGGTTCATACTGTACAACAATGTATAGGCGCAGCACAAGCAGACGAAACAAGAGAGACAGGATGGAACATCCTGTTTCTTCTGCTTGTGTTGCGTCTTCACCTTTCTGCAAAGAAAAGAAGAGGTCTACGTTAATGACTGCCACAACGACAGTCTCATTTAAGACGCAGTTTTAGTAAGCGTTGGTGAAGCAAAAAGGTTTAGAGAAATGCTTTAGCATACTGCGAACGTTTGTCGGTTTAGCGGGATAGCGAATACGTCCGGGTGGCTTTGTCTGCAGTTTCACCTAGCGGAGTATGAATGCTTTCAATAGACGTGAAAATAAAATGTCCTCCCCCATGTCCTCCCCCAGCAACATTCTAACTTTCTAAGCATCATATAAATTGAATAAATAGCAACCGCCCTCCAAACAGGAAATTTAAATGTTCCAGAGTTGTTTACAGCTGTTTCCTTGTTAGGCCTAGCAAAGTTCGAAATGGGAAGTGACCCCGAAAACTTGCCCAGGGTGTGCATATAATGTTCTGCCGTCCAAGCTGCGGGACGGTGAGCGAAGCCACATCCCTCAGTCATGTGGTAGGAAGTGAATCCTTCAACAGGAGCGTCAAATTCAGCAATTCGCTGCGGGAACCCGAGTCCACCAGAAACAAGCCGAACACGATAACGTTAAATTTGAAAAATATCATGGGTCTTCTAGGGCTCTGCGCCAGTGTACTTCAATCGATTCGTTCTACTAAGCTCGCTATTTCGCTAAGCCTGGTAAATTAAAAACTAACTGTCTCTTTCGTTAGCACGCGTCCTTTTATAACACACGTATAGGCGACATCGACCGCATCTCCATTGTAGTCGCCTTGAACAGATTTATTCTGAACTGCGTTCTATTTTGTTTTTTTTTTTTCTTTTTGATACTTATGCGTGCGCGTAGTCGTTTACGTTAAGCCTCGCGCATTGCCAGTGTACTCCTGGCTACTCTATAGAAATGAAGCGCATTAGTTGTGTGTACCGATGCTCGTATATTATTCTGCAATGTGTCAATTCAACAGAACTAAAATACGCTAGAAATTGTCAGAGCTGTCCGATATGTAAACACATAAACCAGTCACTCGGGAAAATAAACTAACTACCACCGCCTGATTAGCCACTACTGTCGTGCTCGCCTGCCGACAAATGCGTCCACATCAGCAACAATACATGCTGCCTTGTAGGCAAATAAAGGGACAGCGCTACGCATTCGCTTACCATTTCCGCGAGCCTCGGTGACTTGTGGTCTCTAGCCGTCTCATCGCGCCGACACAAGGAACAGGTACCATATTCCCAAGAACGCCTTACGTTAGAATTGTAGGTGCCGAATGGTAGAGAAAATACCAGCTAACTTTGGTGATGCACGTGTCATCAACATGTGCAACTAGCCAACGGTGAAGTACACTTACGAAAGAGAAGTTTTGCAAATTTCCAACCGCATGCGCGGAACGAGATTTTATAGCCTCCCCAGCCGCACTTAGAGATCCGTAATGGCGCAGCCTAAGCTCCCTTGGCTCCAAAACTAGGATCGAGTAAAGCGCCGCAGCGTATTCAATAACACGTGTTCGTTCTGCCTCTCCACCATGCTCTATTGCGTTAAGGTACATGGTATAGAATCATCCGACACGAAGGCCATCAAATACATTTTTGTTTGAGCGAGTTACTAGAACTGAAGAACTTTTCGGCACTTCCATTCGCGAGAACGGTTTCAAACAAGGAAAATAATGACAGATGTTTGACGTGCTCGCGCATAACTTAGCATGCATTGCGGGGGCCGCATGCGTTGTGTCGGGTGAGATGGAGCACCCCATTTGGCTCTGGCGTAAAAACGTAAGACGATGAAAGCAGTGAAAAGTTTAAGACACTGTAGCTAGATGTTTCCACATTGGAGCAGACAGTCTCATTTTACCTTTGAAAGCATTTTTAGCGCTAACGCAATTCCAACTGTGAACGAAAGTTTCCCTCGTTCTCATCATGGAATGGCTTTGAGTTTTAGCGTCCGAGTCGGTATGATGCACGAAAGCAGAACCTTCCAAATGTTGAAATTCTGCAGCAATAGCTGCTGTTGGCTCAGTCCTCTAGTCGTTTTTCCGGCCGCCGGTGTTTGCCGTAATGTCTACCGACGCATGGAGGGCCATATACACAGTGCTCGGACAAAATATTGATTTCAATAAATAAATAAATAAATAAATAAATAAATAAATAAAGAGCAGACTCCCACAGAGGTGCGATCTCCATACCCACATACTTCATATCGAAGATAATGTGTCCCAGAACAAATACCACCTCTGTGTTTTAGGGGCGAAGCTCCTTAGGGCGTGGGTCTGTACATCCCATGGTGTTCGTTGTTGGTGATGTACGTAGCCACGTCTAGGTGTTCGTTGTTGGTGATGTACGTAGCCACGTCTACTTTTATAAAAAAAAAATTCCGAAAGTTGTGTCGTCTGCCTGGATTCGAACCCAGGCTCTCGGCGTGGCAGTCGAGCGTTCTACCACTGAGCTACGCCTGTGGTGGAACAGTTATCGCTAAAAGACCTAAACAGGTATAATGTCTCCCGCGGAATCGCATTAACAAACGTAATGTTACGTTGAAAAATAGTAATACACCGCTACACGACGCGAAAATGGATTGTATAACGACGTCGAGGCATCATTTGAAAGAACACAGAGCTGCGTGCTTTGTAGCTTTGAACCCATTACGGAGGCACTGGTAATTATGGCGTAGTGGGTACTTCCCTACTTGGCAAAATGATAAATTATGGCGCAGGAGATACCTACCACTTCTACTTGCACTAGTTTCCTCAAGCGTTTAAAGTGGCCTCTAAGAAAGTAGCTCCTCCTGCTTACGCTGTCACTGTCCTGCAGTTCCGCGCAGGCCTGGCTCTAGCACAGCATATCCCCCTTAAACGCGAGATCCCAGCGTACGAATACAGTGTTTCTCACGCCTTTACATAATGATCGACTGGGCGATTTACGCGAAAGATTCACGGTTTACCGATGATTCCCTCCGGAGCTTCGCCCACTCATCATCATTCACCCCGTGGATATGCTGTGATTTTTTTTACTTAGCTCCTATATGCATGGGAGTAAAAAGAGAAAGCACTGTGTAAAGTAAGCATATTACGCTGAACACGTGCTGTCTTGCATGCGGGCCAGCTATATGAATACACCCACTGAAGTTAATATGTATGACCCTTTACTTAATTATTAACTTCTTGTTTGTTATTGTGGCCGTTATGTTTAGCCTAATGTCCGTATGATATAATGGATGAATGTTGTATGTTACCCGCTCTGATGTAAGAGCTTGTTGTAATGCGACATTATTACTGTAAGTAATTTGGGACGATTTCGGGCTATGCTATGCAAAGTCGTCGAGTTTTATTAAATCGCTTGCGATAACAAATACATATATTTTGACTCTTTAATAGCGCTAAAATACGAACAATTGAATCCAGATGAACATGATAAACTACACTCCCGAG
Organism: Hyalomma asiaticum; assembly: GCA_013339685.2. Classification (NCBI taxonomy): domain Eukaryota; kingdom Metazoa; phylum Arthropoda; class Arachnida; order Ixodida; family Ixodidae; genus Hyalomma; species Hyalomma asiaticum. Next base: position 209,424,153 of record CM023481.1, read on the forward strand.
AACTGGAGCGGGATGTGTAGTTTTCATCAATGAGATATATCGGCCGACCTGACAATCTGTAATTGTGGGCTGATCTCGACGATAGGGAGTTGCAGTAGGAATAAAAACAGATTTTGAATAACGTGGACTAAGGCAAAGATGCGAAGACGTCGGTCAAGTCTTCAGAACACAACAGCCGCTGACATCAAAGTGACTCAAGGTTTTCGGTGGGAGCCTTCCTTCCTTCGAGAACATCAAAAATATAACATTAAACCGCGTGACGTACTAGTTTGCATGTGTGCGTACGGCGTCCATGTTATACAGCAAGAAGAGAACTTTTCCCGTTGTAGTGCTGCTACATATATGCATTTCTTAACAATATACTGAAGCAAAAGGTATTTCGGTGTAGCCTCTCCGTTTTAGTAAGGTCAGTGACTGCCTTTCACAAGCTCACGAACGGTTATCCTCGTAACTTCTGTGCGTAAACACCCCAGTGTAATGCTCCGGAAGGAAGAGCAGCTGTAAGTCCGTACCATCATATGGTATCACATAATTTGAAGAATGTAGCGCAACGTTACGGGTTAATGTTGTATTTGCAGCCTTTCTGAAAATGTCACTTTTGTGTACTAGAGTAATGAACGTGATTGGCAGAAGACCTAACCGTATTTCTTTTGTCTGCACGAATAACACTCGTCAGGGTCAAGGATTACCCCATTGCCTGCACAGTGGTCGATGAATTTCCCTTTCCTTATGGGAGCTCGTACGTCGGTCAGACGGGAAGATGTATTAATATTTGATTGAAAATCTTCAGATGATTATCCCCACGTGGCTAAGCCTTTCAGTGAGTAAAATGAGAGAGAGAGAGAGAGAGAGAATGCTTGCCTTCCAACTCTGAATGAAATTGAAATATTGTACCGTCATAGAGGCCGCAGGACTCGGGAGCTGTTGGAGGCCTGTAAAATAGAAACTACACGTTAGCATACTAGCGAACCTTCCGCGTCACTTGTTTAATGTGATACACAGTTTTTAGATGCTACCTTCCGACGGCAGCGTATCTTTGTTTTGGATGACCAATGAGCTGTTTTATCCTGCTTACCTGTACATATTGTACCTGTACATATTGTCCTCGTGAAAAGAAGGACAACACTTGGAGATTTTGTGTCGATTACAGACACCTCAACGCAATAACTAAGAAGGACGTTTACCCCCTGCCACGAATAGACGAAGCGCTCGACTGTCTTCATGGCGCAAAATATTTCTCGTCCATTGACCTTCTATCGGGGTATTGCCAGATTGCTGTTGACCCGCAGGACCGAGAAAAAACGGCATTTATAACTCCCGACGGGCTCTACCAATTTAAAGTAATGCCGTTTGGTCTATGCAATGCGCCGGCAACCTTCGAGCGCATGATGGACTCGCTCCTACGCGGCTTCAAGTGGTCGACCTGCTTGTGCTACTTAGATGACGTCATCATTTTTGCACCGACATTTGCGAGCCATCTCGACCGCCTCTCCACCATTCTCAGCCTATTCCGTAACGCTAATCTCCAGCTCAACTCTTCCAAATGCCGATTCGGACGAGGTGAAATAACTGTACTGGGACATCTTGTAAACTCAGCTGGTGTACAGCCTGATCCCGACAAATTCAGCGCTGTGAAAAACTTTCCTGTACCTTGTTCGCTTAAAGATGTACGAAGTTTCATCGGGCTGTGCTCGTACTTATGCCGCTTTATTCGGAATATCGCCGAGATCGCTCGTCCCCTCACTGCGGTATTGAAAAAAGACGCCGTCTTCACCTGGGGCTTATCCCAGGCTTCTGCCTTCTCGGCGCTCATAGACGTCCTCACAACTTCTCCGATATTAGCGCACTTTGACCCGACTGCAGCCACTGAAGTGCGCACCGATGCCAGCGGCCATGGAATCGGCGCCGTCCTCGCAAAGCGTCAGTGCGGCCGAGCAGGCGTTATTGCCTACGCCAGCCGCCTTCTCTCCACACCAGAGCAGAACTACTCCATCACAGAACGAGAATGCCTTGCGCTTGTATGGGCCATTGCTAAATTTCGTCCCTACCTATACGGACGCACCTTTACTGTAGTGACTGACCATCATGCACTTTGCTGGCTCTCCTCGCTCAAAGATCCTACAGGCCGTCTCGCTCGTTGGGCTCTCCGTCTCCAAGAATACTCGTTCTCGGTCGTTTACAAGTCTGGTCATCGCCACCAGGACGCCGATTGCCTGTCACGTTATCCCGTTGATCCGCCTGCAGACGCCGAGAAAGACATTCAGGCATGCATTTTGTCCATATCCGATTTACGTAACATAGGCCACGAACAACTCCGAGACCCAGCTTTACGCTCCATCGGGAATAGTCTCGGTTCTGGAGCTACAAGTCCACTCCGCATGTTCTGCCTTCACGATGGGATCTTGTACCGCCACAATATGCACCCAGATGGCCCTGAACGCCTTCTCGTCGTACCCTCACACTTGCGGTCTGATGTTCTTCGCCAGCTTCACGATGAGCCAAGTGCCGGTCACCTTGGTATTACACGCACCTATGATCGCATACGGCGCCGCTTCTTCTGGCCCGCGGCCTCTACCGTTCCGTGCAGCGATATGTCGGCAGTTGTGACGCATGTCAACGTCGAAAGCGGCCAGCCATGTTGCCAGCCAGTCTTCTTCACCCCATTGACATTCCTGCCGAACCTTTCTACCGCGTAGGACTCGACCTTCTCGGTCCTTTTCCCACATCGACATCCGGGAACAAGTGGATTGCCGTCGCGACCGACTATACGCGACGCGATACGTCATTACACGCGCTCTTCCCACCAGCTGCGCTACGGATGTCGCCGACTTTCTTCTTTATGACATCATTTTGCAACCCGGTGCTCCTCGACAGCTCCTTACCGATCAAGGCCGGTATTTTTTGTCCGGCGTCGTTTAGGAGCTCCTCCACTCCTGCTCCACAAAACACGTGGTCACAACAGCCTACCACCCTCAAACGAATGGCCTTACGGAGCGTCTGAACCGAACTCTCACCGACATGCTGTCTATGTATGTTTCCGCAGACCATCGCGACTGGGACGCAACTTTTCCCTACGTTACCTTTGCCTATAATTCTTCAAAGCATGACACCATCGGTTATTCTCCGTTTTACTTGCTCTACGGCCGCGAGCCTTCACTGCCTCTTGACACGCTGCTTCCTGCCTCCAGTTACCCTGTTACGTACGTTCGTTACGCCTTGGCGCGAGCCGCCGAAGCACGTGACATCGCCCGTGAACGCCTCACCATGTCTCAAGCCTCTCAGAAAGACCTGTATGATCGCCGCCACAGAGACGTTTCTTATTCTCCCGGATCCCTCGTACTTTTATGGCCCCCATCTCGCCGTGTTAGTCTCTCGGAAAAGCTGTTATGCCGCTACGATGGCCCCTATAAGGTCTTACGCAAGGTCACTGACCTCACGTATGAAATTGAACGAGTCGTCGACCCAGACCAATCTGCGAGACCACCTTCTACAACTGTACACGTCGCGCGACTGAAGCCATATATGCCTGCCACCTCTATGCTGCACTGACAGGCGCCGAGTCGGCGCTTTTACGCCGGGGGGTAGTGTCGCAAGATAGCAGAGGGGCTTACTCTGCAGTGTTACGAGGAAGGTAGCAGAGGGGCTCACTCTGTACGCAGGACTCAGGCGAAGGCAACGAAGTGGTCGGACAAGTCTCGGGCCTGCCATTAGTGTTGGCTGGCAATCGCCTGTGTACATATTGTAACTACACGTATCTCCGTAACAATATGTTATTGTTCACCTGTTAAACATTCATTTGTGAGTCTGTACATGCCCACTCTTCTGCCTCTTTGTCCATGTTTACTAGTGCAAGTGCCACTACACGTGCGATGTAAGGTCTTGTTTGCTCTGCTTTGTAATACGCGATAAGGGTTCAGCTGTAGTAGAAATAAGGTTAAATTTCCCGCCAATAAAGTGTTGCTAGTTTCCGCTTCGTTTGTCGTTCTGTGTTGCTTCTTGTGTCCTTGTTCTTGTGCGCAACGCTTCAGTTCATCATGATTCACCAACAAGCGCAACTTGACACCCTCTGTTCAGCACAATCACTTCAAAGTTGTTGCCACGTTGTTCCTCCATCACACCACCAAAAGCATTTTTTGTGGCTTAAAAAAATGAAGCAGACACAATGAGACACGAATGTGCACGGCTTTAAGGACTTCTTGTTGCGATCGTTCTATAATATTTGCGACAGCACGAAATACAAACGAGCTAGTGGGGGAGTCACTCAGCAGTGTAGCAATAAGAACCTTATGAGCTCCTCCTCGCCACACTAGAGCTGTCAGGTTCGTTTTAGTGCCCAATTCAGGTGCTTTGGCACGTCGCTTAGAGGATGATAACCCAGAATGGTGCCAAGCATTCAGCCTAAATGTCAAAGAAAAATAGTATCTTATGGAATTTAATGACAAGAAAGTGTTTGTCTCGCTGTGTGGCATTTCTTCTTATGTTTTTGGGGAATTACTGTGCGTGTATTTGTCGTCTACATACGTATCGTGACGAGGCCAGCAGTACACCGAGAGGTCAGAGGTGTGCATAGGGCCCAGGGTTGTTCCTACCTATTGAGACATCTTTTTTATCTAACGTGGACAGAACCATAAATCATAAACAAAAAAAAATAATCTGTAGTATAGCATCCCATATTTTTTTCGCTGTGTGGACGGTTACGTGATCTTTGTAGGTGATGGCGAGCTTGAAGAGCAGGCTCTTCTTTCGAAAGAAGTTTTTAGTGGGTCTGGACTAGGCCTCCCCGCGAGAACTTCTTCGCGAGAATGAATTGCAATTTATTGATATCCCTTTGCGTTTTCAATTGCCGCACACTTGTTGGCTATATCGACCGAGGTTCCAAAAGGCCCCCTGAATTTTTCCTCAAGACACTAAAAGATTGTGAAGAGTGACGTTGCCTTGTATTACTGATTCACGAATGCTGGTTCACCTGTGATAAATTAGTAATGAAGGTTAAAAGGAACGATGCGTAAGCACCCCAGTGTAATACTCTGGAAGGAAGAGCAGCTGTTAAATCCGTACCAGCAAATGCTATCACATAATTTGAAGAATGTCGCCCATCGTTACGGGTTAACGTTGTATTTGCAGCCCTTCAGAAAATGTCACTTTTGTGTACTATAGTAATGAACGTGATTGGCAGAACACCTAACCGTATTTCTTTTGTCTGCACGAATGAACACACGTCAGGGTCAAGGTTTGCACTACTGCCTGCGCAGTGGTCGATGAATTTCCCTTTCTTTATGGGAGCGCGTACGTCGGTCAGACGGGAAGATGTATTAACATTCGATTGAAAATCTTCAGATGATTATTCCCATGTGGCTAAGCATTGCAGTGTGTTCTTCAAGTACTTGCGCCATGGTGGTGCGTACTTGCGCCTTCACGTACTTCAAGTACTTGCGCCATGCGCTTCAAGTACTTGCGTGGTGTGCTTCGGATTGCTCCGGTGGTAGCAGTAGCTCGAGGTGACTGTATCCGTCGGACACCGACACAGGATTATCGCGATACGATTTGCTTAATGCTATCGTGTTGAAATACATAAAACTAGGCAAAATGTTGACCCAGTGAATGCTACGCATTAGAAGACAATTCTCCAAGTTGCTGCATGATTTCTACATGCACTGCAGTGAGTAAAAAAAAAGAGAGAGAGAGAATGCTTCCCTTCCAACTCTGAGTGAAACTGAAATATTGTACCGTCAAAGTGGGCATTGCACTCGGGAGCTGTTGGAGGCCTGTAAAATAAAAACTACACGTGAGTACACAAGCGAACCTTCCGCGTCACTCGCTTAATGTGATACAAAGTTTTTAGATGCTACCTTTCGACAGCAGCGTATCGTTGTTTTGGACGGCCAGTGAGCTGTTTTATCCTGTTTACCTGCACATATGTTATTGTTCCCCTGTTAAACATTCATTTGTGAGTCTGTACATGCCCAGTCTTCTGCCTCTTTGTCCATGTTTGCTAGTGCAGTTGAAAACCTTTTGAGCTTATATAATGGCCCGAGAAGGTGTGCGTTTCCTGGCTGGTAGGTATTCAATCAGCCTTATCTGCCTCCGTTGTGCTCTTTATTTGGTTCTGATATAGGTACGGTTCTAATACCTTGATGCCTACATTTCCTACAGCAAAAGGATTCGGAAAATCTAGTATTGCGGGAATCAAAGCGTGTCTATGAGAGTGTGGCCCAGTTATCCTAAAGAAATTCGCACTACTCAATCAATTAATTCTGCGGCAAGAAATGCTGTGTCTTAAGAATGCAGTGCCCTGTTCCTTGGCCCTTCGTTAATTTGATTCGCAGGTGTCATACTCTACAACTTACCTGCAAACTACGACCGAGGTGAACCAATTGATGTAACTACAGCCAGAGAGAAGGCAAGAAGTGAAAGCGAAACTAGAGAAGAGCCGAAAGAAAGAGCCGCTACTCTGCGCTTCGCCACCGAATGCCACCACCTTTACACAAGTGAAGGCGTCTCCCAAGAAAAGTACATCGATTTTCAGGCAGCTAAAAGCGCAAGGCCGCCAGGCTGCATGAAGACGTCCGAACTGAACTTTCATGAACCAAGCAAATCTTTGTTCGATTACCGATTGCTTCGTAAATGAAGATGGAACGTGACTGTGCTGTATCAGCCGGAAAACCTTCTATTGTGTTAGCCCGCCTAATCTGATCGTAGCTTTCGGAAACACTGTCTTCGGTGACATGTATGAGGCCGTCCTGTATCTTTTGTTCACTTAAGTTACGATCTGTCCGTTCATGGTTCATAGGAAAAAAAATAGACTGGTTCTTTGACAACGTATGCATTTCACTTTTTTTTTCCACTCTAGCTTATTCAATTTCAGCATCAATTCTTTCTAGAAGTTTGCATAAGTCACATTCCCCACGTTTTCACGTAAAGACGTCAGCTGACCCTCTCCGCGCACGCACAAGAGAGAAGCGCCATGCCGTACCGTGCGAACAATTTGAGCTAGTTCGTGCTTTCGCAGAGCTTCGATGGCGGCCTCAATCATAATTTCTAATTTTGAAATCGATTACACAAAAAAAGTAAAAGAATGACAAGGATTGTTGCTCCTTAAGTGAAGTATGTAAAGCGTTACAAAATCACAGCCAAATGCAATCGATTACAAGTAATCCATTACTTGTAACGTGTTACGTACAACGTTGTAAGGGCATCGCAACGGCTGGTTTTTGTCAGCGGCTCCTGCAAAATGTTTGCAAAATATATGCAAGTTGCACGAAACTAAGCGAATGTAAAAATCCTTTCGGGTGCCTTAAAAGACTCTTTTATTCCACGTACGAAATATATGCTAATATTTGTTCTTAGAAAGAATTCAGATAACATGAAAGCTACTTTTCTATTCCTAGAGCATGGAACTTCTAGTACCCGAGTATTCGTTCAGCTGAAAGAATTCACAGCTACTACACATGTCAAAGGTTAGGGTACATTAACAAGTACAAATAATTACCCCAACTCGCGGAATTCTAAAGAATATAAGAGAAAGAGAGATGAAAAGGATAGGAAGGGAGGTCAACCAGATAGTACATATAGGCATATACCTGTAGTTACAATGCAGTATGCAGCTCTTTTCATTCCATAGCGGCCAAAACAAAACAGGCGATGTTTGGGCTCGGTGCTCTTTGCACCCTGCACCAGCACTACAAGTATATTTTTTGCACTGTGTGATTTTCGCGCCTTGTTGGCCGGCTGACGACTCCGCTGCCGCAGTCCCTCGTGGTTCAACGAAAGTATGAATAATAAAAGATATCTGCAATCCACATTCAGTGTGCACCTTGCGTGCTCTAAAATGCTTATAAGTTGTCGTAAAGTGAGTAATATATCACAAAAAACTTGCAGTAACATGAACCTTCCGTCTCACCACATGCACAGGTATAGCACTCGGCTTAACGGCAAACAAATAAAACTGGGCATGGACGGTTTCACCACGTCACTATGCTTCGACGACCGCGTAAAAAGTGACGCCAAAGTGATAACTGTACAGTGACTTTTGATAAACCATTATGGCTACAGGAATGACGATGTGTAAATTTTGCTTTGTTACTATTACTTCTTTTATCGTGGGGCTTCTGCAGAGTTCGTGAAGATTACAATTGCTTTAGGGGGTTTTACGTCCCCAAACCACGATATTATAATGAGAGACTCGGTAGTCGATAGCTCCAGAAATTTCGAAGACCTGTGTTTCTTTAACGTGTACTGACATCGCATAGCACACGGGCCTCAACATTTCACCTCCATCGAAATGCAGCAGCTGCGGCCGGGATTCGATCCCACAACCTCCGGATAGCAATAGCCTAGACCACCGTGGCCGAGCCGTGAACACTAACTTATGCTAAACCTCGGCCTTCCTGCATAACGCCCCAGCTACCAGTCGAAAGAAAGCCACAAAATATCCTTTGCATTTCTTTCATTTTTCGAAGATTCATTCATTTATACTTGGCACCTCCACCTTTTATATTGAAGCGCCGGAAACGAGCATTGTTTTGCACGCCGCCAATGTGTTTACATTTTTTAATGGAACAGTATGCAATAACTCTTCCCCAGTGCACATGTGAGCTAAAGATGTAGCACACAGAAGGCGTACCATTTTGTCGGGTTGCGCATACGACGAACAAAGTCGTCGTATCAATACCGCCACATAATGAGCACCTCGAAAGGGGCCAAAAATGTACGCCTACGAATACGACAGTAAGTTCGCTATATGCGGCACTCAATCACATCGACAACGTCTTTCTCAAAGTCGTTGAATTGTCCCGCGTATCTTAATCCTTGGGGGAGGTGGGCGCACTCTGCGTAGGAATGGTGTTCTGGTTTCTTTGAGCGTCTTCTTTCTCCGAGATAAATCTCGGCCGACCGCGTATAGCCCGCAAAGGCGAAAATGTCTCTCCTTTTCACGAGTTGACAAATTCAATCTTCCTGACGGCTTGTGTTTCCCGAGCAATGCGATTAGTGAAGTCTTCCGAAAGTGTTTCGCTTGTCTTTCACAATTAATGGGTGTCGTTTGTTCATCGCCGTCTTGCAGAGAGACAGTGACAACCCCCAAAGGAAGTATGATTTCGCAAGAACAACTGGCTCGTCCGGCGGCCATTCAGCTGCCGTGGACACGCCGCGAGCGCACTAAATGCGCCCGTCGTCTTTCGCGAACCATGTATTGATTTCGAGGAGTAAACCAGCGGGAGTTCCAGAAGTGGGGCCGCGGAGGATGAAGAGAGGAGGCGTTGTGCGTGGCAACCGCATTCTTCATCAAGCAGGCTCCAACCAGGGCAGCTGCCGCTATCGAACATTATTGACCTTTTCTCTTAATGTGCTAAGTAGCAGCGACACTGCCTTTCCAATTAATGCAAGCAGGGAGCTTTTGATTCAATTAGCCGCTGGTGCTGCGCGCAAACAATTACTAGATATACGCAGTGGCCCGAAGCCCTTTCTCTCCTTCTTCATCTTCAATGTAACAAGCCACGTTCGGTGTCTGTTCGTCGCCTATTCCTAAGTGGTTCTGTCACGTGATCGAACTAATTTGAAGCCATTCGATAGAACAGTGACGAACAAACACCTAACGAGTGAAAAGTGGTAAAGAGTCAGATCTTGCCTTGTTCCCTTTTAAGCATATTACTGTCTCTTTTTTATTATTATTCTGCAACGTATCTTTCCGACCTGCACAAAAAAGGGGAATTCCCTATGGACCTGTGCGCCCTAGCAATTTTATGCACTTACAGTAGCTAATTACTCAAGAAAAAAAAGCTAAAAATTATGAAAGCAACGAAGATGGCCTATTTCTGAAACATCTGGCTAGGGAACAGCGACCCTTCGCTAACTTACCGCCTGCCAATGAAACCTACGAGGACAGGCACAGCGCAAAGTATATAAATAGAAGGCGTTCTGCCGTTGCGCCTTCCCCTTCCTCTCTTTCTTTCTGTATGTTTTTTTTTCTTACTTGTCTCACAGGTACTCAACGAATGCGTTGCACTTTAGGCAATCAGAGAAAAGCGTACTCGCTTCGCTGTACCTCCGCCCTTCTCATCTCTTCTGAAGTGTAGTATTTTTGCTTCTCTCTTGCTGTGTGTTGCGGTAGTGTCCGGTGGAGCGTGAAATTTTTGTAGTGTACCTCTTTACTTTCGGCATGGTTGTATAAGCAGTTTGGTGCCCCGCGAATTCCATTTTTGTTACAACTAGACGGTGCCCTGTTCAATTTCGCTAATAGCAGTGAAAAAAAGGGGCGTCACCTCTGCTCTTTACTGTGATTGCCAGAGTAGCTAGCGCTGACATACACAGCGACGCTCGTTCTTCGCCAACAATTGCAGCAAAATTCTTTCGCTATTTCCACTACTTCTGTGTTGAATTTTTCAAGAATGATCGGTTCTTGGGATCGGCATAGTTTCATGGAAGATGACACAGTTACCTGGATGATTCTGAACTTGTTGAAATTGTTTGTAGGCAAAGTGAGAAGCATTTCTTATTGGATCATAAATACCTTTGGCGTATCTATCTATCTATCTATCTATCTATCTATCTATCTATCTATCTATCTATCTATCTATCTATCTATCTATCTATCTATCTATCTATGTCGTTCTGCCTGACTGTCCGCATAGCATCAGTATATCATCAATTGATATATACGTCGCCTGGGTGTTAGGCGCAGTCCTCATACAAAAAGCCATCCCCACCTTATTTTCCGTTTACTGCATGGTAAAAGCAGTACACGATTAGAAGCGTGGCTGACTTCACCGCAACGGAAAACCTGGCACAAACAGACTTCAGACGGCTTCCGGCCGCTGCTCGCAGCATGTGTTGCGCGTACGACCACGTCGGAGGAACATTCTGATGAAAAATTCCTCACGGCATTTTCCGTATTGTCATTCTATAAAAAGAAAATTTGAATGGTAGGCTTTCTGGTTCAATAAGAAAAAAAAGATACTTTTAGAAATGCTATGTCGTCTGCGTAAACGACAATCTCGGCAATACGACGCGCTCCGCAATACGATCAAGGGCCGGAAGATGGCTTGGATACTCTGGGAATGTGAAAACGTTGCAAGCTGACGTCACCGTCACCTTGGCACTGCACATAGGTTCGGGACAATGGCAGACAAGCGAAAGTTGTCGAACGACTCGCGACTGGGATAATTTCTCCGAAGATGCTGCATCGCGCTGGATCGCTGCGCATCCCGCCATAAGGCACCGACGTTTGCGAACGAAGGATCTTTGCGCGTGAAACCTAACAGGCTGTCAGTGGATGCCAGGGCCCGCAGCATCGAACCGCACATACTCTGCTGATTTGCGGCTGTCTTCAGGGCGTGCTTGGCGAGCGCCATCGTAATAGCGAGCAGCTTCCTTCTGGCGAGTCGCTTGCGTGAAGGAACGAACATTTATTTATTTATTTATTTATTTATTTATTTATTTATTTATTTATTTAAGAAAACTTACAGACCCAAAAGCGTTGAGTTAGGGCGATTAAAATAAATCACAACTAAACTTCTAAGGAACGAACTTACACTGCAAGTGAATGACAAAAAATAGATAACAATGCATTTCGGCCCTGTTATGCGTTGTGCAGCCAAACTCGCATATATCGAACTCGTAGAAAAGCCGAAATTAGTTCGATATATTATAAAATTCCATATGTAACTTCACGTGAATAGCATTTGTCGCGCACGTGAGGAGAAACAGGGAACCTTTTAGTCTATTAGGACCTTTTTGTCGTCCTATAGAGATGTCTCACTGATTTCCGTTAATCTTTTATACGTCGGCTGCCATACTCATACTCGTAATTATTCCGTGCGTGTGCAATTAATTACACACGCCATGAGGCAGAATGTGCTGTGTCCAGTGAAAATTACTGATCCCTCCTCTAGGATGATTCACCACATGGCAACATTGTTTCGGAGAGGAGCTAACTAAAACCATTAAAAAAAGCACCTTTTATTTCATTGCTACGTGAATCAGTTCGTTTTTATGACACTGTTATAGGCTCCGAATGCGGAGCCTAAAACAGCAGCCGTATGACAAGCATGAGCTGGAGATTATTCTCTTTCGCGGCAACGACGGGAGCAGAGAAAGACAAGAGTCCCAGGGTGTCGGAACGAAATGCTTTTTGTTCCGGTTTTCGTTTCGTTCCACAGAAAAATGTTCCGTTCCGTTTTAGTTCCGGAACAAAAAAAAAAAAAGTCGTTCCGTACCGGTTTAAAACAGTTTCTTTTCCAATAAGAAAAACAAAAAATACTTAATATTAAAGGTATCTTTTAAAAACAGCAAAAATACTCAAATAAGACATAAAAATGCAATAATAATTGTTGGGGTTTTACGTCCCAAAGCCACGACGTGACTATAAGGGAAGTCGCAAAAAGTTTCGAAGCAAGGACACAAAAACTTGGTATTTATTTTTCCTCAAGTTTGAATCCCAAATTTTTGTCAATTCCAAAATTTCGTCAATTTGAATCTCAATTTTTCGTCAATCCCAAATTTTCGTCACACGATTTGGCGACACTTGGGCGACACTGAGGTCGTAGCGTCACAGAGTGATTTTCACCTGTGATGTGAGACGCTCAGCAGTGCGTCTATCGAAAAGCTCCTTCATGGTCAGCGGTTGAAGAATTAGCTTTCCATTTTCGGCATACTGTACGTTGATGCCAAGCAGAGCCCTGTCAAGTCGCGACGCGCAGTTGATTTTCAAAGAAAACACCCGTTTTCTCAGCGTCAGCAAAATTTCTTCTCTCTAGCATTTGGCTTGTTCCTGGACCTTGTCCTTAACAGTCTCTGGAGTGATGGCTCGCTTAGCACTGAGTGCTTTTAGGACGGGATCAATTATTTTGCGAAAGCCGGAGTCATCGATTCGCCGAAATGGCCGACCATTTCTCGTGACTAGCTCAACGCAACTATTCATAATGCTGTCTTCTGTTTTATTCTCTCTTCGATGCCACACCAACTGACCTTCACCGACGCGACAGTGACGCGAACAGCCCACGGAGAGATGAAGTTTAAGAAAATCGGTAATAATTACTGTACTACCAGTACCGCGTTTCGCAACTAAATAAGCCGACACATCCCGCGTTTCTGCAGGCGCCCAATGTCTATAATGCCGAGGGTGGCATTTTTGCGTTTGAATACAAGTGCATGGAACCATGAGGTTTTATTCGCACTAGTGAATAGCACCGGTCACGTGACTGTTCGCCACTGGTGGCCGCAAAGCGAGTCCATGCGACCGATGTTCACACCCGTTAGCGCGATCTGCCCGTCGCCACATCAAATTCACGTCATGATTGCCTTATGGCGCGCACAGTCGTTGTGTCGTAAATTCAGCAGACGTCCTGCCCCAACGTAGCTCACTTGTAAAAACGTTTGTGACTGTGGTTGCGCGACTAAGAAATCTTAGATAGCTTGAGCGAACCAATAAGGTGGAAAGGCTGGCTAGATGTTTTGACTTAATTGTGGAAGATTGCGCACGCAAATGACATAATCAGAAATGCACATGATAAATGACACAGAAAACGAGAAAGAAAAAAGTGTTGCTGACACGCGAAATCGAATTCACAGCTCTTTCATCCGTTACGATAGGCGCCAGGTGCTCTGTACCAGTGTACCAACGAAAAATTTTCTGGGAGAGGTACTAGTGAGCTTTATATCTTTTCTCAGGACCTTCTCCCGGCGCTTTTGGTTGGCATGGGTGGTGCCACCATGAATGACCACTGAAGTGAATGGTGATGTTGAAGACACTTTGCCTTTCGCGTCGCACTAGCGTGTGACGCTTCGTCGCCAGCGTAGTGCAGCTCCACATGTATCAACGCTGTTTGGCCGTCTTCTTCTTCACTTGTGATGACAACAGAAAAAACTGCTGCACTAAGCGTCGCAGAAAGGCAACGTCTTTGACGGCCGACTGTCGCGCAAGTAAACGCTTTGCCGCAGCAGGCATGCCACACGCTGAACGCCTTCGTGCGTTGACAGCTCAATCTATGGCTCTTGCCTCTCGCATTCCTGAAGCTGAGCGCACTGCTACTCAACTGGCTGTCGTACGCAGTCAAACCCAACCATATATAACTCACATAGATCGATTATCATTTATAACGAACCATTTTCGAACATCAGAATGCTTGAACGCCAACGTATTGGAAAATATACGGCTATGTCGAACAAACATTATACGGAACACTTTATAGATCGAACATTGGGCGGCGCGAAACGCCTTAAGATGTTGGCATTCCCGCGTGTATTTGGAGGGGTGAGCGGCGTAATTCGGATGGTTCAAGCAGCTCAATAGGGAGACAATGGAGACAAGAAGATATGGTCGGCGCCACGCGAAGAGCGTACAAAACTACCGCTTGCCATCACGCGATTTCTCCCGAGCATTGTTCATTGTCGTGCCTGTTGCGCGCTGTCGTTGTCTCAAATGTGTTCCGCTTGTCTACGCGTGCAGCATTTGTCTTGTCCAGAGTGTCGGAACGGAACGAAAAACGAAAACGAAAAACGAAAAAAAAAACGATATTTTTGACCGGAACGAAAACGTAACTGGAACTTTATTTATTATTTTGTTCCGGAGCAAAAACGAAACATTTTTTATTGTTTTTCGGTTCACGGGAAAACTTTGCGATCCGGAACAACCGAGGTCATGCAACGTGCGCAATAATGCATAACTCAGGGTTCAGCGTCAGCTCACATCTCGGGCAGGTATTTCAAAGGAAAGATGCGTCGAAATAATGTAGGAAACGAAAAAAGTGCCAACCATAGCTGTTTGTATTAAATTCAGGCGGACTTTCGCGTGGATCTTACACAGGCCGTCGAGAGGGTTTTGTCGTCGCTTAAGTTTGCTCGATCAGAACTGCGGTCTCGCATATCACTCGTTCACGGGCGGCTTCTGAGATCATGCTCACACTCAATGCATTGAACCTGCTGAGAAAATTTCGAATTAACTCTTGAGAAAAGTAAGTACTATAACTTAGAAAAGCACTGATTTTCGTTATTTTGGTTAGGAATTCATGGTAAGGTTACTCGTTCGTTTTATTCCTGTCCAGGGTTTTTAAAGAGGAAATCTTATGATATTATAGTTACTATAAATTCAATCTTTTGCATATATATGAAAACCGCTACTAGCCATTACGGAACTTTCTTTTTTTTCGTTCCGGAACAGAAACGGAACGATACTTCTTCCGGTGGCACGAAACTAAAAGCGAAACAAAAAGCATTTCGCTCCGACACCCTCAGCATCTGCACCGAAAACTTGTAGAAGTGTATTCCTGGCGAGTATTTGGTCCTGCTCGAGCAGGCACCTACGCAGTAGTTGTTTCTGGACGCCGCTGAAGGCTTACCCAATCGTAAAACTGCGATAGAAAAACGCAACTATCACAGAAACTACAGTAGTCGGCTAGACGCTCACAGGAACACTGCGAGTCGCCCGAGCCCACTTACGGTTCCAAGCCGTGGCGACAGGCGGCGTCGTCGGCTCTTTGCACAGCGCCTATGGTTTCGTTTTCTGCTGGTGAACGTTTTCTCACCGAGAGAGAGAGAGAGAGAGATGATGGGCGGAAGGCAGGGAAGTTAACCGGAAGGAAAATATCCAGTTTGCTACCCTGCACTGGGGGAGGGGTTAAGGGGAGACAGGAAGGGATGGAAGAAAAGAATAAAGGGAGAAAGAGAGAGGTCGAATCGCGCACACACAAAAGCACGGCAGTGTCAGAGATGGTTCACGAGGCCCGTTGCGCGCAAGATCTTGAGCACAGCCTTCGTGGCTTTCTGCTGCGAGACACTATCTTTCCGGCATTCAAATATGGTTTGCTCAGACAGCGGTCGGTCATCAAGGCGTGACAATTCTGCGGCGAGAGACTGTCGCTGGGAACAGTACCTAGGGCAATCGCAGAGGACGTGCACAACCGTTTCCTCGCTTCCGCAGAGAACACAGGCAGCACTGTCTTCCAGTCCAACGCGATAGCCAGAACTTCTTGTGGATGACGTTCCTAGCCACAGGCGACAAAGTACGGTCGTTTCAGAGCGGGTTAGTCCACGCCGAACTCGAAGTTGTAGTGATGGGTCGAGGCGGTGTAGGCGGGTATTCAGAAGACCAGGAGTGTTCCACTGCGCTATAGTCATATCACGCGCAAGCGAGCGAAGTTTTCTTACTGCATCCGTTCTTGACAGTGGGATGGCTTGAAGCTGCTTACAGCTAGTTCCGATGGGACACGACAGAACAAACCGCGCTCGACGGCATTTCAAGTATGACAGTGTCTCAAACAAATCGATATGTCAGATTGCGAACTGCCAGCACGTTGTGTCGGACGACCAAGGTGGAAACCTGGAGCGGCATTTGCAGCGGCGCCACAAAGAAGTGTACGACAGCATTCTGGCCGACAAAGCCAGCTCTACAAAGCGTGTTGTGTCGGTCGAGGTGGAGGGCTGTACGGCGGCAAAGCTCAGGCAAGTGGATATGCAGAGCATGTTTCAACCCACATCGTCGAAGTGTGTTTTGCTGGAAAAACCGCAAAACACACAGGACACAACACGAGACACCATGACAGCTTCGTCGTGTCTCTTGCTGTGTCCTGTGCGTTTTGCGGTTTTATTCGCGTTTCGGACAGGGATTCGTTCACGCCGACAAAAAGGCGACAGTTATGGAACAGTTGTGGAGCTTGCATGGACAGAGGAGTTGTGCAACTACTGTATACTGTAGTATGGGAAAGAAGATTAGTAGGGCGCTTGCGAAAATGCGTCATTTGCCTTAGCCTAAACAAATGAAATAATGACAGGTTGACAGCAGGTCGTGCTGCCTTATTGAGTGGAGTGGAGCTAACCAGACTTGATCCTGATTTTATAACCCCTGCCTTTCCTGGCGCGCTCGTTACTCTCCTGTCGATAAAACGCACGCGCTACTACATTACTCAGCAGACTGGCACGTGGAACAGGCGCATCAAATCTGGCAAAACAGCTAGAGTCGTTTCATAATCCGCAGAATCCTCCAGGACTTTTGCGACACGTGGAAGGCATTTTGCAACAGTGCACTTCGTCTTCCACTCTTCTCGCCGTTCTGTCTCTTAATAGGGCTTCTTTAAAATATTGTAGCGCAGAGGAACACAGGGACAAACAAAGAGCACAGGACGGGCGCTAGCGCCCGTCCTGTGCTCTTTGTTTGTTCCTGTGTTCCTCTGCGCTACAATATTTTAAAGAAGTCATGAACCAACTAGCCCAAGAAAACGTTTTCTTAATAGGGGATTGGCCACTCGCGTCAGAAAAGACTGGGAGATTCGGCTAACTATTATCGAGAAACTTAGCGAACTAAATACGCAGCGATATAAAAAGGTTTCGAAGGCATAGTTGAAATAAACCTTTTAGAGACACTCGGCACATATTTGTCAAAACGATGGCAAGTAGGAGCATACTTTCATTAAAACGGCTTATAAGTTAATTATACGTTCCACATGCATGTGTATCAAATGAGTGAAGACCGGCCACGGTGGTGTAGTGGCTATGGCACTCGGCTGCCGATCCGAAGGCCGCGGGATCAAATACCGACCGCGGCGGCTGCGTTTATATAGAGGCGAAATGCTGCGGCCCGTGTGCTGTGCGATGCCAGTGCACGTCAAAGATCTCAGGTGGCTGAAATTTCCGGAGCCCTCCACTACGGCGTCTCTCATAATCACACCTGGTTTTGGGACGTAAAACCCCAGAAATCAATCAGATAAAATAATCTAAGGCTATGCAATATCCTCTCTTCTCTCCCAGATTCCTACGCGATAACAAAAAAAATTTTTTTCTGGTACATTCCCTCGAAATGCGGTTATGAAACGCAACCAGTTTAAAGATTGATGAGATCTTGCTGCGATAACACGCGATTCCGTACAAATCGGCAACTGACACAGCAGTCAAACACTGCGAATTCAGCCACAAAGGCAGCGTTGTTGCGTGCTTAGTTTTTTTTTCTTTTCTTTAAGATAAACCATAGGAGTAGGCGTAGGAGTGATCATCCGCTTTCCCACCTTCAGAATCAATTGTCAGCCTGTCGCAAGAACCGCCACTGGCGCACCTTTTTCCATAAATTCCGCATAGCGTATTAACGGACGAAGCCATTTTTTATCGTGAAGTCGGCCACATTCAAGAGTGCCCCAAGTGCCCGTCTTTGTTTGGAAAACTCAGCGTAAGTCGTTCCTTAAGGCGTCTAACCGCGCAAGTTTGTGCGATTAAGCTTCTTACGACGTCGATTTTATGTTCTCAGGTTTTACCACCCAAAACCACGATATAAGGAGAGACGCCGTAGTGGAGGGCCCCGGAAATATTAACCACCTCGTTTTCTTTAACGTGCACCGACATCGTGCAGTACACGGCGTATACGACGCATAGGCAGCTTGATTTCGGTTGTGATGTGGCCGCAGGTGGGGTTAGCCTTGCATACATGTCTGGCAAATATTCCCCCTGAGCCTCTCATGCGTTTTGTAACCAAAACCAGCAGGGTTTTGTAACTAGGTGTTGACCGGCCTCGTGTCTCGCAGAGAAGGCAGTCAGCTGTACCTTGAATCTTTTCCTCATTGCCGAGGGATGTTCAGGGAACACGTCTTCGAAGATCAAGCACGTAAAACTCTTTTCAGGCTCTGTACTGTCGCTCTTCTTTCCTTGCAAAACTACAGGCATAGCAACGTGGAAACTTACATTGTCGCCGGTATCTGAAATACATACCCTGTGAATCAGTCATCGTGAGCTTATGCGCAAGACGTCTGCCCCGGTGGTCAAGTGGTTGGGCTGCTTGGCTGCTGACCAGAAAGACGAGGGTCCCATCATGGCCGCTGCGGTCATATCTTCGATCGAAGACATAATTTTAAAGGCCTATGTACTGTGCGACGTCAGTGCACATTGCAGAAACCCAGGAGGTCGAAATTTCCGGTGCCCTCCGTTGCGGCGCACCTCATAATCATATCGGGGTTATAGCACGCAAAACCGAAGCAAGTATGCTG
This sequence comes from Hyalomma asiaticum, assembly GCA_013339685.2. Classification (NCBI taxonomy): domain Eukaryota; kingdom Metazoa; phylum Arthropoda; class Arachnida; order Ixodida; family Ixodidae; genus Hyalomma; species Hyalomma asiaticum. The sequence continues at coordinate 209,443,112 of CM023481.1, forward strand.
TCAAACGCAGCACCCTTATGATCTCGTGTGTGTGTGCGTGCATGTGTGCTTTCAAAATCTTGAATTTCGCTGTCCTGGCGCTTGTACTGTACACGATTGCAGTCTATTGTATAGCCATTTCCTACCAAATTTCTTCCATTTACAGGAATCGCCATGCAGTGTTCCTTATTAGGCACGGATCCAGCTTTTTCACGCCCCCACAGCCGCGCTTTGGCTTCGTGCAGGCACCTAAATTCGGGATCCTGGTCCTGGTCAGTCGTCACCCTTGTAGTTGTTTCTTTTCTCGCGACACCGGCTTCTGCCACCGTCGGAATGCTGCAACAAGTCGAATACGCTGCTAACATCGCACGTGCTCTCAAGATGGCGTCAGACACCCTGGGCGGGGCAAATGACGAGGGAGTTTTCATAAAGACGATGCACGGTCGTGGCTGCCTCGACTCCGGCTGCTGCACATTGGACTGGTGAGTGCCGCACGTTTGTTCAACGTGTCGGATATCGTCACGCCTTTCACCTTTAGAGCGCAGCTCTTATACGCGTCCTTATAACTGCGTTGAGCGTCGTCCGTGGGTACTCGCCGGTAACCGAGCGAACCAACACAGCGATAGATTCTCCGCCTTGCGCAGCTGGAGCCACACGATGATCTTCTTTTACCGAAGCTGCCCCAATTAACGTGGAGGCATATGAGCTACTTAGGACGATCTTCCACGGGTAAAGCGAACGCAGCATTTTGCGCTCCCGAAAGAGTTCGTCGGTCTGTTCAATAACTTCGTCGGCGCGGCTCACTGAATGTAATGTGCGAGGACGCTCCAAAGTTCCTTTGTTCAATATATCGCCAAACAAGAACACATACGCAGTCGCGCTCACGTTTCGCATTAGGAAGCATCGTAATCGTCGGTACTTTTTTCCCCTTCACCTGTATCTTTTTTTGTGAATTTTACATGAGACTCCCGGTTCCGGGGTTCCTTTCTTGGATCGTAATTTCGCTGATGCGTTCGCGGGCCGAGTGCCAGCCTCTATATTTGGCAATGGCGAACCCAACCGCAGACCCGTGAACACGCCCCGGCATGCCTCTCGATGTGTAACCGATTATGTAACTGGTAATTTTTGACATGTTCGATATACCTCACGTCGTTAACATTACACTAATGAATTATTCTGTCGGAGGAAAAAGGACGCTGAATTTGCTAAAACTTCAACAATGGAGCGGCTGCACGACTTTCATGCACACCATTGGAATCTCTTGTGCACCCTTAATGATACGAAGACCGCATCACCACTGTGCCGTCCTCTTTTTTTTTTTTCATTTTGCATTCGACTTTAGTTCACGACGGCTACCTCCCTTGTCAACAAATCCACGATTTTTACACGAAAGTCACCTTCATCAACGCTTCTGTACAGTCGCAATCACTTTTACCGTGAACAACGAAGCGCGTGGCTTTCTGTGCTACCAGCGCCGTCGGTCAATGCGTCAAAATATGTGTGCGCATGCGCGTTGAGTGTAGTTTTCCTTAGCGCGCGCTAAGGAAAACTACACTCAACGATGTCCGCAGACGATGTGCGCACATCGTCTGCGGAGAGCTCGCGTGCCGTCTACTGTCTCTTCCCCCTCAGATGTGAACGCATCAGGACTGCAGATAAAGGTCAAACTGTTTGCTTCATATGCTTCGCATTTCTTACATGCTTCAAAATATTAACCAACTTGTCGTCTTTTTCTTTTCCTGTTGCTGTTGTAGTCGCACAACAGGCAAAGAAAACACTAACAGCCGCGCCGTTCTTCGCTGCAAATTTCACAAGACCAATGCGTTTAAAGGCGTAGAATCAGCACATCGGAATATTTTTTTCCGTGTGATTGGAGTATTTTGTTATGTCCTCATTTGCCGCAACCACTGCTGCTATTCTAGAGGTCAGCTGAGAGTACAGAGCTGGCGCAATGTTATTAATCAATCTATCAAATCTTTATTTCCAACATTTTTTTTTTTTTTGCAATTTGTTGGGGGTTCTTCAGGCGAAAAACTGTGTAAACAGCATTGAAAGTGCCTGCAGGCCCTTTATGACAGCACTACAGACAGCGTACAACAAAATAAAGTATATAGCGTACATGGGTTGTATTAACCAAAACATATTAGATATCAGTTTGTGCAAACAGTAGCCATTTGACAGAGTTATTGAAAAGTAAAAAGCAGAAAAACAACGCAACTTCATGTCATAATTAAAACTAGAGTAAATACCATAAGTATACAAAGAAAGATAGCGATACACTAACAGCAGTTTATTAGATGTGCGCACTTTTTTTCACACACAGGCGTCATAGATTATTGGAAAACAAAAAAAAAAAGCCGTCGCATTTCCTTCCGGGTTAAGGCATGAGCGTCAATACCTTCGTTTTCATATTTATTGAAAAGAGAAAGCACATCGTAGACTAGTGACTGCATTAGGTAATTCGGGACAAGCCATTTGTCCTGGCTACGGGTGCCTTGGTTACTTAGCTACCTCTGTAGTCCTGACAGCGATTTCAGGAGTGAGGAGAACTTTTTAGGGGAAAATAAGTATGAATGCAGCAAACGAAAGTGATACACCTCAGTAACTCTGATTACGTTAAATTTGGTGAAAAGGTGTAATGTTGTGTAGATCGAGATATGGAACGTAGGCTATAATTCAAAGTGCACGTTTCTGAAGAAAAAGAAGTTTGTGTATGGTAGTTTTTGTAGTGGTGCCCCACACAAGCGTGTAGTAGTTAATGTGTGACGTAAAAGTGCCTAATAAATTCGCTCAAAGGTTCTCCCCCTTTTCCCAAGAGTTATCCACAGCTCATACGGTGTCGCCGAGAAAGCAGGGCGTCCCACCATGGCTACCTTTATGCACCCCTATATATTTTCGCAAATCTTCACAGTAGTGCCCTTGGCTGGCCAAGATAGCACAAGGATTCTACGAGTCCTATGCTCGAATGGAACACAACTGTGGAACACAATCGCGTGGAAAGCTATTGCAAGTTCCAGACTGTTCCCGCTCCTACCAAAATAAGGAGGCATACAGCTTCCTTAATGCGGTGAGATTGCAGCACAAGTCGACAAGCACGCGACGGGACACGATGTGTGCAGCGAACGAATTCTTGCACGCCGGACGCAATGCGCATGAGCAGTGTTTCTCGTTGGCGCTGCTAAACTGCAAAGGCAGGTCACGCGTTCCCGTATTCACGCTCAAGCACGTACTTAAACACGCGCGGTGTTAGTACCATGATTACGCTCTAGCGTCCTTTTTAAATGCGAAGCATTTCTTGGCGAACTTGAGCAGCTTTGGCCGTATCTATTCAGCGCCCTACGCGTTGGTGCTCTCCTGGTCGTCTCGCTTGCCCGACATGAACCAAGATTTGGACCGTACGAATGTATGACGAACATGACTGATTGACCTTTACACTACTAACTTGACATACTCGCCTTGTATGCCAAGATTAACGATAATGCAATCACTCCTGGCTCATGCCCCTAATGCTCGGAACGTAGTATTTGGGTATGCGCCACGGGTGTTTGAAATTTTATACACCCCATATCAATCTCGGGCGAACTAAAATAAAATAGACATTTAACTTGAAAACAGCAAGGGCATACCGTTTGCCGCAGCATGATATTGAAACGTAGATATAACAGACGCACACAAACGCGCTGTTATATCTGAAGCCAACCTACCAAGCGAAGCGGTAGGCCGGTATCGAACCCGGGCTCCCGGGCTGCGAAGCCAGCAGGCTACCGCCATGCTGCAGCGTGTCCTCACACACGGCACTAATAAATCTAATTCTCTAGCGCTTGGGGCGATCTGGTTCTTTTGTAACGTGAATTCCCCTTGCAGTGTGTGTTAAGCGCTGTCAGAGCCATTTAGTAAATGGTACATATTTTCCAGTATCACTCGGCATGCTATTGTCCATCTTTGCTCGAGTTTGAAGGACGTCAACGTCAACGAACGGCGCTAATCATAAGCATTTTAGCGTACTGCAGCCTGCATTTCTCTTTGTCTAAAGAGACGGCTGTCCTGTACACTAAGGCGTTACGTCGTAGCATCAGCTAGCACTTGGTCCCCACGGTGCTGTCCAATTTCCTGGCACACTTTCATCTTACTCGTAACACTTGGCTGAATGGCACACAATTCAAATGATCTCCTTGCTGACTGCTTCGCATGACACCGATTGCCACATTCCGCGTGACCTGTAGGACATTTTTTAATAATTCATTCTCCATCGTATGCTTCTCCAAAACATGGTTATCTGATTATCAAGGTAACTTGTATCAGGCACGTAGGCAAGGGGGGGCCCAGGGGGGCCCGGGCCCCCCCCGAAATTCGTCCAGTCAGACATTAAAGCAGGGATGTTCTGTCCGAACATTCCCAAGACAGCGACCAAGGAACAAGTACAAGTAGCGCTGTGCGCATTTAAACAAATGATAAACAAACGATAGTCAAGGAACTCACCAAGAACAGCTGCCAAAAAAGTTTTATTCAGAAAGCACTTCAATTCCAAAAGCGCAGCAACGCTTTCCGAGAAAGTCAGCGTCCGGCTCCTGAATCAACACCACAACAGAAACACCACACGCTCCCATATGTCCGAGGCGTTAGCGAAACCATCACCAGCATTCTCAGAAAAGAAGGCATCCGAGCGACTCACAAGCCTGCGAATACATGTCCTATCCACCGAGGGAGAGAGCCCAAGGCACTGATACAAATATATTTGCGCTGACTGCGATGTGAGCTACATCGGCGAAACGAAAGACCTCAAAGAAAGACTTCCACAGCACAGGAATGACCTCTGCAATTTTGCAAGAGATCGCAACCCAATAGCCGAACATTCTCAGGACAGCGACCACCGTATCAATCTTCCTGACACAACGGTCATACCATTTGAAACCAATTATCAGAAACAGTTACTGATTTGTGATTGCCGAAAGAGACAGAAAACTGTGCAACGCAGGGCATTTTCATATATATGAGACGAGCTTGTTAAAAACCAAATAACCAGAGCGAACAAAATGTTGCTGTGACGGCCCGAGCGGCGTCGGCTGGGCGAGAGGCAGAAACGCAGGGAGCGGGCATTTTCAATCCTATCTTTCGGCTTCCACGGTGGTCAGAGAGTCGCTGGGGTTTTCTTTGCCCGCGAGTTTGCGGAAACCGCGCTTTGACAGAAGAGCCGACGTCTGCACGGTGGCCCCAAATGAGCGTGAACGTTAGGCGGCGACCTTGGAAACGACGGGGTACTGACGCCAAAGGGAATCCGCTTATAAGTGCTTGAACAAGGCCAGGGAGCGTCCCCGGCATGTTTCGATCACCATGCAATGCAGTAAGCTTCTAGAAATGCATCTCGGGCGCGCACTCGACCGGCCACAAAGGAGCGACTGCCGACAGGCGCGCCTTGTCACCGGGCACTTACAGCATACTGTGTCATATCACTTGCACCTGGAGTGTTTCGGAATGGAAGCGGTGGTGGCTAATCTGTGTACATGTGTCGCCGGTTAGGCTGCCCGGCGTCCTCCCCGAATGTCGAGTTTTGTGTATGTTGATATTTTGCTTTCTATATTTTTGGAGAGGAGCTTATACTGGATTGTACTATGGAGACCGGCCTCAAACAGTAGTCGCACGGCGGGTCGGACTGGTGCGTTTTCTACGGGCGAAGTTGCCGTAGGCAACCATTGGAGAGACGCCCCGGTGAGGCGGGGCTGGTGAGAAAAGTCGTCTGGGGGCCAAGGACGCGGAATTGGCGGAATTGGGGAGATTCGAAAGACGCGAAGAGATGCGGTGACATTCTGTCGAAGAAGTAATCTTCGTTTGCGATCCCTCGTGGAAGTTTTGCCTTTCGGTTCTCCAACCGCCGAGATGATGTTGTGGTCATCGCCACGAGGTCCCGATGTGAGCAGCAATGATCGGAGATGATCTGCGGGCTACGGTGACTTCCAAGACGACATCCGAGCCCCGCCTGCCCAAGCATCAGTCCATAGGCCGGCGACGAGACTCACGCGCCGATGCAGCCCACTCAGATAAGCATTCCTTCCGTTTCGACAGCAAGCGCGCTTGAGACGTTCCATCTTTGATATGCGAACTGTTTTACGCCCTTTTGTCGGCTGCTCATTGACGCCTCTTAACCATATTCCTGTGTTATATTATGAGTCGACTTCGCTCCATGATTGTCTTGTTCGATTATCATCACGTTAGATACTAATTGTTGTTCGTGTATGTGAATCTTGCTCACGTATCAAATTCCATGTTCTGTTACATTAATTAAGCCTGTTGCCTCGTTTCTTCCCGGCCCCAGTACGAATCCGTTTCGGGGTTAAACGTTATTGAGATGCGTGGCCAAAGGGGGTGAGCGAGTGTAGTTGTGGTGGTTTAGCGATGTTTCGTAAGGTGTAGAACTGCCTCCCCCTTTGTGCGTGGTAGGGACGGCTCATTGCCATACTGCTTCGAAACCAGAGAAAACGACATTATCTTCCCGTACTTCGTGCGACTTTTCTTCGTCGCATCAGTTATGTTTAGAAAGATTGTTGGTTGGTTGTGTCGGGTTTTCTGGAGCGAAAGCGACCATGGCTATATTGCGCGAAACGAGGATTCTCATCTACGGCCAGGGCACTCGGTAGTTGGATTGCTTCAAGGAAGAGTGGAAAGAATGACAGGACATGCAGAAAAAGATAGCGTTGACTCCACCGGGGGACTACCTGCAGAAATGTCTTTTTCTTAAAGATAGGAGCGGTGTCTTTGTCGCTGCAGAGCTATAGCAGGCGGTACATTGCGGGCGTCATTTATACAGTCGCGTAGTAGCGGCAACTTAAGGAGCAATCAGGTGTTTTGTTTGGCTGATAGCTGCGCGGCGTGGGAACACGCACGCGTACGGGTTTGATTTGTCGCTGACGCAGAGGTTTTCCACAACCTGACGGCGGAAGCTAAGAACAGAGGACTTTTGTATGGAAAGCGGCGGCTTCGAGGACCAATTAACCTGTTCGACCCCGCTGGCACCTCTGCGAACCCAACCACCCTTTTACCGCTGCCTGTATCGGAGGCAGGTGCCCGCGTGGCGGAAAGAGTACACAGGGTAAACTACGCTTGTAGTTCTGCGGAAGACTACTACAGGCGAGCCACGTTCATTCCATAGAGAGATGACCTGTAAGCTTCCCTCAAACGGTGCTTTGCAAACCATCGGAAAAACACTGCTAAGTTTGCAATATGCGTAGCCAAATCACGCCTCCAAGGGCAAATTTGAATCTGTGCATCCGGCCTTCGATTTTTTACCTCAGAGATATGACAACAGCGCATATCCTTAAGCTAAAACGTGAATGGGAAGTCTGGCAAACTAAATGGCAAGTCATTCAAGAGGAGGAAGTTCCCCGCTTTGCGATGGATGCTTTACCTACATGAGAAAGCCCTCTTCCCGAAAGTTCGCACACTCCTCAAGAAATTGGCAACTCTCCCAGTGAATACAGCTTCTGCAGAATGCACCTTCTCGACACTGAAAAGAGCAAAAAACATATTTGAGGAAGCGGACAGCCGAAGAGAGGCTGAATGACCCGGCTCTTATGTCCTTTCACCGGATGCAAGTCAGTATCAAGGAAGTTATCACTGCGTTTATGTAGAAATCATGGCGCATGAAAATTGCAGCGCGAACCACTCTTTTCGGCCAAGATGCATACTCGTTTTTTTTTCTTTCTTTTGCATTGACCTGTACTATATAGGAAAACCATTCGCAATCCCATTCCTTAATATTGCTTCCTAGAACGAATGTTAGCGTTCTGCATATTCTGTGTCATGAACGCATCCGTGTGTTGGTTCTTTGTGGTTGAATAAAATTGCTTTCCAGAATATATCCGTTTTTTGTTTAAGAATTGCTGTCATAAAGTGGCTCACGTTCTTCTCGCACGCCTGTTGTTGAGACAGAGTGTGTGAAGTTAGGTAGAGAAAGCGTCCGACAATTATCTTGTTTCTGTCGTACATCCGTAAGTGGGCGCCTGATTCCTTTGCATTCCCTTTTTTTTTTTTTTTTGTCACTCCTCCTTCCGTCACTGACTCTGTATGGTCCTTCTTCGTAGAGATTGCTTGGTCGGAAAGTATTCCTTCTCGTGCACACGCACTAGCTTTACTGCAGCGTCAAAAAACTTGCTTTCCATCTCTGATTGACTCGCCTCTTGTGTTGCATTCCACTCTGTTCTCATTCTCGTCCACTCGGTGGCAGTTGCCAACTTGATCATTCCTTTTTCCTTTTGTGTCCTTGTGTGTTTTATGTTATAATAATAATAATAATAATAATAATATAATAATAATAATAATAATAATAATAATTAAGCGCCTTCTATATTCTCAGGCAACTTTCCTTTTTGTTAAGACTTTTTTTGCTAACAATTAGGCCTTGGGCCCCCCCCGAAAAAAAATCCTGGCTACGTGCCTGACTTGTATTGATTTGTAGGTTATATGAAGCATATGGTAATCACGCACTGGTAGAAGTGCGATACTTCTGGACTCGTCCTTTACACACCCATTCATGTCGGATCTAACGATATTCCTTGGCTTGAACTTATACGCAGTGGTAATCCAATGAACAGCTTAATCAACTTCAAAGCTTTGGTACAAAAAATATTTGTACAACAAATTTGCAGTCAGATAAGAAACTCTTAACGTTGTATTAGACAATAAGTATATTGTTAAATGTGGTTACATTAACATTACCATAATCAATTTCGATAGTCAATCGTATTGAGATGATGTGCGACATTTATGCAGCTTTGGATTTTCTTCGCATATTTCAGCTCCAACTGGGAATGATTTATTTGGCTTTAACGTACAGACCATGGTATCTCCAACATTTGATAATGTTGTAGGAGCGGTATAGTCGCCCAACCATCAGTTTATTTTTAATTAAAAAGGTGCTCAACCAACCACCAGAATTAGTATGGAATGCACAGCTCGGCCAAATTTCGTATAGTCATTCTTCGCACGGAGAGTTCACAAGTAAATTGCAAGGTTGCCACTTTGCCAAGAGTTCACTCCCTTCAAAGTTTCTCTGTTTCGTCATTTTGCAGATTGCTGCGATTGGCCCATATCTGATATAAACCAAGAGCGAATATTGAATCAGCTGCGCTTTTTTTTCCTATTGTCACTGTGTATAATAGTTCCAGTGAAGTAAAAGCCGACGTAAAGAAAAACGTTGTTTTAATTTTTAATATGTATCATGCGCTTCCGTGACAACTGTCGTCTGCTGGACGCGGCGTGAACGTTCGTTCGAGTGAATCATTGCGCGCCCTACTTTTTCAGCACTGTGGCCTTTGTGTCTCATTCTTTTCGATTAGCTTGAATGTCGTAAGTGGCCTCAAACCTCAGCATGCCTGTGCGCATGCTCATATTTCAGCATACAAGTTCTTGTGCTGCATAGTTGCCACGTAACGCAAGAGAGGCGTTAAGACAGTCGAAGAAAAATGAGAGAAAATTCTAAAGGGGCTGTCGCGCTCGCAGCTTAATACGAATACCTGTAACTCGGCTTATACTTGAGGGAGTTCTACGTTAACATATCCGCGGGGCAATGAGCTCTTAGTGTGGTCATTAGATTATTTATGTTTGGGTTAAGGTGCTAAAAAACCGATCAAGAGACAGGACACAGGACAGCGTGCTCCGTCCTGTGTCGTCTCTCATAGTCTGCGCTTTTGGGTGTCTTAAGCATATGTGGACGCATACCAAGTACAGCAACAAAAGTTCTCTTAAGCCATTCCATGATTACTCGGAAAGGTGGTTCAGGGTCCTTTTAAGTTCTGCACGAACAAAGGGTAATAATACTCCGATAAAGCTTCAATTTTACACGGTCAAATTTTTGTACTTGGCTCGTGCAGCAGGTTGAGCTTCGATGAATTAGGATGATTGCGCAGAAAATGTGTTTACGTCTATATCGGAAACAATAGGTACAAGTGTAGAAAACCACACTACCCTGACGAAGTGGTTTCGTCCAACTAGAAATCCATAGCTAACTCGCGGTTAACGTCAGAGTTTCTTAAAATTATATTCAAATTCTACTTTGAAATACGTTTAGCAACGTGTTCTTGTTTTTTGGAGGCGTGCGGAGCACGGTTATTACCAGGATGTTATTGTTGTCCAAAACGCAAGTATAACATGACGCGCCCCTGGAAAATTTATTTTCCTGACAGACCCACATAAAAGTACAGACAGAGAATATGGTGTGAGATTATGAAATAATACAGAAATGAACGCTTTGCCTGCACCACAAAAGTGTCACAGGCACCGATTTAAATATAGGAAAGCAAAAATAAATAATAGGTGTAAATTGTGATATAGTGAACGAAACACAATAACACTGCCAGTTGCAAAACTAAGGCCTCGGAAAGCGGTGAGCGGCCGTGTATGATAAAACTTGAAGTGTGCGACCTTACAGATTGTACATATCTTCGACTTGCACGGATAATAAAATTAGGCAAAGCGACGACACGTAAAGTGACCCTGATAAAAAAAAAGCAACGCAGTCAGCAAGCATTTTGACGCATCTGCGGGGATATACAGGAACCGCCGTGCCGTTTAGGTGATGTATCGTGGTGTAGTTATTCTTCTTATCTGCATTCGGTGATTGCTGACATTCACCAAGTTATTACTTCTTAGAAGACAAGCGCTTGTTTAAACTGTGTGAACTTATTAAGTATTTTATTCATTTTATTTATCTTATTTATGATACTGTTGGCCATAAGGCCGTTACTGGGTGGGTTATATGACGTCACAACAACAAACTCTGTGTTACCTTAGAAAAAAATACAAATTGAGAGTTAGAAAAGGATATATTTGCACTAATTTTGCGACAAGCATACAAATACATGTATGATCATATTTCGAACAGTAGCTACCAAAAGACAAAGCGAATGTTATAAAAGCATGTTTGTAAAAAGGTACATCAGTGGTTCGTCGGTCAAATGAAATAAACTGTGAATTTATGCATGAAAATCAACAATAATTCGGCACTATATTTCCTAATTTCTGAGTTTTGATCAACGATCAATACGTAATTGAGTGAGCGCATGGTATGTGGCGAAAGTAAAAAAAAAACGAAATAGTTAAACTAATATTCAATAAGAAAATGTCAATTTGCAAAATAATAATTAAGCAACTGTTCTCTACACTGATGTTTTTCAGCCGTCTTAAAGCAGGTAGGTAAGTTCCTGTTTTCAAACGTAATCAGACTTCAGCAGGAAATTACAAGCTAATTTTCATCCTTCTTCTCAGTCATGGTATTTGAGAAGACATTGCACACTAGGTAAACGCTGGACATGAAGAAATTTAACCATCTCCTCATCTATCCAGACGTCGCCAAAGATATTCAATTGAACTACGCTTATTCCTCTGGCTGGGGAAATTAAGCAAGCTATTCACAGAGCTATAATTTTGGGATATGTATTTATCAGTCACACTAAGGCCTTGGAACACCACAAACCATTGCACGCCACTTCTTGTATTCGCACCATTCGGCATAACTGGTCATCTAAAACACTTGATTGGAAACTACAAGTGTAACCGGCCTCAAATGGCACATGGCAACAGTCATCTTTTTTTTATTGATAACCTATCCACTATTCTTGGCAAAGCAAAATTCATATTTTATGCTGATGACGCAACCATCTTTATATCCAGTGAATCAGCTGTCACACATCATTCTACCCTCAACACCGAGTTAAAAAATATGATTTTATAATGCAAAAATAATTACGTGCTCATTAATTCCTACAAAACCACATGTATGGCGTTTAATCATCGGCGAATTTCAATCGACGTTCCACGTTCTGTTCACATAGTTGATTCTATCACACATAGCACGTTTTTTTGGCGTTTTCTTAGATGTTGGTTTAAAATTTCTTGGGCACGCTTGATCACTTGTAAAACAGATTACATTTGGCATCTGCATGATTATGCAGACAGCGACCTCACATCGCAAAATACTTGTATTTTGCTGTTATTCATAGCAATATTTCTGCTGCGCATTTTCGTGCACCAATACATATTTTGCGATGGCTGAATGTCTGTAGCGATTTCAAAGCCAAGTTCTGATGCAAATAACTTGCAGCCGATTTCATTTGTCCCGTAGGGCACTGCTTTTTTTTACATGATCCCGCTGCAATTATACCATCAGAAAGTGTCCATAACAACACACATGTTCATGACACACGAAGTCGACATTCACGTACTGATCCTTGACAAACCCCTACCAACAGTACGCAGTTTCAACAATCTACGTTTATCTGCCGTACGTAATGATTACGGAAGGGTCATACACTCTTCTCGAGCAGAAAAGTGTGGAATTTATTTCTTGACAGTTCGACCTGATGTTCTTGAAATTCGAATGACAGTTCCAGGGATTGGGACGAACGAATAATTCTCGTCACGAATTTGAAAGCAGTTGTCTCTGTTCATGCTGCACAATGAATAGACCATGTTCATCTTTATATATAAAGCTTAACGTCGTCTACTGATAGCTCAACTGTTGTGGAGGATGTGCATTAGCTGTGATCGTTCCCGCAAAAGATGACACTATTAAAAGGCGTCTCACCGAACAATTTCGACTGCCGCGGAGCTTGCGGCACTCCGCGGTGCACTTCGCAGGATACAACGAGAATTGCCGCCAGTCAAATGTAGCGTAATTACTCATTTCAAGTCAACCCACCAGTGTCTATTGACCGCGCTACGTCGTACTGCATAAGACCAGCTAGTAACAGGAAATCGGACAAATCCATCACCAGTCAAGTGAAAGAGAGCAAGATATACGAGTAGTAATTCATGGCTTCCAGGCCACTGTGGCATCATAGGCAATGAAGATGCAGATGCTGCTACTAAGAATGCTCATAAAAAGTTCGTGAAAGAATCCATTCTATTGTGAAGAACTCACTCAGCGGCAACGGTTCGTTCGCATGTGCTCGAACACACGATGCGGGATACGCCAGGTTTTATACGTACCCGCTTCCATCCATCACTTCAATTTCAAGTTCCTTCTATAGACTAACCCAATCCGATACAACTGTTCTCTGCCGCCCATGGCTTAATGTATCGTTACAAACAGCTTTGCTTGCCGAGCAGCAAACACTGTCTCAACAGCCATCAGCGGGCAGCTCGTAGCTCGTAAACCCTTGTACGTGCGGCGTCCTCAATGCGAAGAGACTGCGAAAAGTGTCACTACAGCAGTCGTATTCTCTTACACAAGCGTTTTATTTAACACGAAAGTGTTTTGTGCCACGACCCCATACGTCACTACATTAACGGATATGCTACACTAAAATAAGCATGCAAAAACAAGAAAGAAGGACACTCAGAAAAACATTAGGAAAACAACTTCTGTTCATGCGCTGCCAATCCATAGAAAGAGAAACAGAGCTCTTTATTGGAAGACAGAGAATAGCAATCCATAGTTTCCTACCAAAATACTAGAGGGAAATGTGGCACTGGTGTCTGTGGTAGTTTCCAACAAGGCGGTTCAGCTAGCATGAGAACGATGGGTATGACATTTATTTGCCTAGTCTTCGTTCTTCTGGCTTCATATGGCGTTGCGACTTCAAAAAATAGGTCGTTTACGACAAAATATCGCACTAAAACGGAAGATTTTGGAATGACTAGGTGCGCGCGCTGGTACTTGTTGCTTTTTAGCGGTTAGAAAAATACCGAACGCTCAGAAATTTGGCAATATTGTGCGATGTGGCAATGTTGCCTCCTCTACCTGTGCCCAGATTTAGCAGCGTCCATCAAGGTTTAAGTGCTCGAACTTAAATATTTTTGCTCTTGTAAGTGACGTGCTAATGTTTTGAAGTACGTAAAAGGTAGGTGCGTCTACTAAATATAACAAACAGGCTTTCGCTTGCTTCTTTAAATGGGCAAGTGCTCCACTGTTTTTTTTTTCTTTTTTACAAACTGAGTCAAGCCGCTGCGCGAGGCCGTAGCAGAAGCGAAGTATCGCCCATCGCTTGGCAGTGGGTTTTGTGCAAAATCGTGATGTTAAATAAATTGCCATGCCGTTAAACTCGATCGGACACGGCACCTGAGCCTTGATCTGCGCAGACTTCTTGAGCGTCGTCGTCCGCAGGCGCGTCTGCCTATCGTCCAGTCGGCGTCGGCTAGGCGCGATAACTGTGCGTTGAATTAATCAGACAGCGTAATTGAAATGCTGTACTAGAACATATACGAACAGCCTTGACACAAGTGATGTATCCGAGCCGTGAAAGTGGCCCCATGCTTACAGATTCTGTCGCATTTGATACAAAATAAAAAGCAACAAAACCGCATCGATAAGGTTCGCGAGATGCAGCGCAAATATTTCTAAAGTTGGGTAAAATACCACTGCAAATCATTTGTGTAGCCGCCCATCAACAAATAAAACAGACTGCATTGCACGTCATCATTTTAAACGACTTTAGTGCTTGCGACACTCTGATGATCTCTAGCAGTAAAGCGTACACTGCAGCCGCTGCCTTCGTCGAATAATGAAAAAGTATATACCTGGTGACAGCCTTCTGTGGTTGCAAAGCGAATGCTACGGAGCCGAAGCGCGCACATTTTTGCTACGCTCCATCATGTGGTCCACGAACGCTAACTTTCGCACGATACATAGGGCAACATAAGACATGTCACCCAATTTTTTTTCTTTTTATGTTCAAGATTATTTCATTGTAATTTAGAAAGGTTTCCTTGTAATCAAATTTCGTTTCTCGCTGTTTCTGGTTTCTGCTGTCAGTTCCACGTTTTCCTCACCTTCGAAACAACGACGGCATCGCTCGGTTCAAGCAAGTTCGCGTCGCAGCGCGTAAGAGTGCATGAGCGAGTGTTCGTCGGCTGGTGTGAATTAAAAGTAGAAAATGAAGCGAAGACAGTGGTGTGTTGCAAAATGTTATGTTGTATAGATACAATTTCGAGGAAAGGAGTTGTGCTGCGTGCAAGCGATGCCACCAGCGCGAGTTGGTCCCACACCGCGATAACCACTGTGTGTGTTTAAATATATATATATATATATATATAATATTGCTACGGCATACTTCGCAGACCTTTAGCAGATCTAGACAGTCTGCTTACTGTCCACCCCTTTCGAGGTTTGCCCACATGTTTCGACGGGGTTTGAGAGGCGCAGACTCCCTTCCCAGGCAATTCACCCCTGAAGAAAGCCGAGTGTCGGGCCGGGGGACGCCTGTGCCCATTTTGTGAAACCGGTGGGTGACCGGCGGCAGTGGGAATCGAACCCACGACCTCCCGCAGCCGAAGCGGACACTCTACCACGAGGCCAAACGACAAAGAGAAAACAGCCTTCGTGACACCTGATGGCCTCTATGAGTTCAACGTCATGCCCTTTGGTCTTTGTAATGCGCCGGCGACGTTTGAACGATTTATGGACACCATCCTCCGTGGAATGAAATGGGAAATTTGCTTATGCTATCTGGATGATGTTGTGATTTTTGGAAGCACTTTGGATGAACATAACCGACGTCTTAGCCTCGTCCTTGATTCTGTCGAGAAAGCCGGTCTGGTATTGAACTCCAAGAAATGTCGCTTTGGAGAGACTGAAACGTTGGTACTTGGACATCTAGTCGACAGAAATGGTGTGAGGCCCGATCCACGGAAGATTGAAGCAGTAAGTTCCTTCGAACCACCGAAGTCACTGCGGGAGCTGCGGAGTTTCTTGGGCTTATGCTCGTATTTTCGTCGCTTCGTACCAAGATTCGCCGATGTGGTGTACCCCCTGACCTGCCTTCTCCATAAGGATGTTCCTTTCAACTGGACGTCGGCTTGCGACGAGGCGTTCCGCCAACTAAAGTTTCAACTGACATCGGGACCTATATTACGCCACTTCGATGCTTCCTCGCCTACAGAAGTGCACGCTGATGCCAGTGGAATTGGCATCGGAGCTGTGCTAGTACAACGTCATCACGGATCTGAGCACGTTGTGGCTTATGCCAGTCGATCTCTGAGTAAGGCGGAACGAAATTACATAGTCACGGAACAAGAATGCTTGGCAGCAGTTTTCGCGGTTCACAAGTTTCGGTCCTACGTCTACGGGCGCCCGTTCACAATAGTTACGGACCATCACGCTCTATGCTGGTTGGTGAACCTCCGTGATCCGAGTGGTCGACTGGCACGTTGGGCTCTCCGACTTCAGGAGTACGACTTCGTCATCTCTTACAAGTCCGGTCGTCGTCACGCAGATGCCGACTGCCTTTCCCGCCTTCCTCTACCGACTACGGAGTGTGACGAAGACAACTTCGATGACTGCTTTGCTTCTATTTCGGCCACATTCCCGGACTCCACGAGATTTAGGGATGAACAAGCCAGTGATGTTAGCCTGGAGCCCCTTTTCGCTGCTGCGCTGCGTCCTCAAGCCACCGGTCGATTTTGTGTACGAGACGGCCTCCTTTACAAGACGAATTATTCGGGTAAAGGCGCTCGCTTTCTCCTGGTGGTTCCGCAGAGTCTGCGACCTGACGTACTGAGTGCCATGCACGATGACGCAACCTCTGGCCATCTAGGCTTCATAAGAACACTCAACCGAACACAGGAGCGTTTTACTGGCCCAAAATGCGAGACACTATCAAGCAGTACGTCAGCGGTTGCGATAAATGCCAACGCCATAAGCGTCCTACGACTACTCCGCCGGGTCTTCTCCAGCCTCTGCCACCACCTTGTCTGCCGTTTGAACAAGTAGGCGTTGATCTCTTGGGGCCATTTCCACGATCTTATAACGACAATCGGTGGGTTATCGTATGTGTAGACCACCTGACCCGTTATGCAGAAACTGCGGCCATACCATCTTCAACAGCTACATGCGTTGCCACATTCTTGCTGCGGTTTGTTATCCTCAGGCACGGCTCCCCCCGTGTGATAATTAGTGATCGTGGTCGGCAGTTTGTTGCGGACGCCGTTGAAGAATTACTTCGTCTCTGCAGCTCGAAGTTCCGGCATTCAACACCTTATCATCCTCAAACCAACGGCCTTGTAGAGCGTACAAACAGGACTCTTACCAACATGCTGGCAATGCATGTCTCGTCCGACCACAAAGACTGGGATGACGTGCTCCCATTCATCACATATGCGTATAATACCGCAAGGCATGAGACGACGGATTACAGTCCTTTTTATCTGCTGTACGCACGTCTACCGCTAAGGAGTATTGATACAATACTGCCGTTTGGCTCCCACAGTGAGTACTCGGTTGCCAAGACGCTGTGCCTTGCAGAAGAAGCACGCCGGCTCGCTCAACTTCGTACCGTGGCCTCACAGCACCGTTCTAAGGAGCGCTATGACAGCCGACACCAGTCTGTCTTGTACAGCAAAGGTGACTTGGTATGGGTGTGGACCCCACAGCGTAAACGTGGATTATGCCAAAAGTTTTTGCCCCAGTATGCTGGACCTTTCGTGATTGTGGATCGGTTGAGCGACTTAACGTACGTGGTGGCCCGTTTAACGTCAGCTGGTCGTCGTTCCAGCCGAACGCAGGTTACACACATCGCGCGTCTCAAGCGGTTTCATCCTGCTGTTTTTCGGTGATTGGGACTTGCCCAGCGGGCTTCGTCTGTCAGCCGGGGAGTGCTACGGCATCAGTCGGGCATTTAAGGTATGAGCCAGGCAAGGGTGGAAGATGTAAGCAGGGACGAATCTCTTGGTCTAGCGTTGGACAGCCATCTTACCTGCGGCTGTACCAGCTAACCGAGCCGCTCCGCGCTCGCCTGTAAAGTAAACCCGCGCTCGATCTTTCAACCGTAACAATATATATATATATATATAATCGGCTAGGCGCGATAACTGTGCGTTGAATTAATCAGACAGCGTAATTGAAATGCTGTACTAGAACATATACGAACAGCCTTGACACAAGTGATGTATCCGAGCCGTGAAAGCGGCCCCATGCTTACAGATTCTGTCGCATTTGATACAAAATAAAAAGCAACAAAACCGCATCGATAAGGTTCGCGAGATGCAGCGCAAATATTTCTAAAGTTGGGTAAAATACCACTGCAAATCATTTGTGTAGCCGTCCATCAACAAATAAAACAGACTGCATGGCACGTCATCATTTTAAACGACTTTAGTGCTTGCGACACTCTGATGATCTCTAGCAGTAAAGCGTACACTGCAGCCGCTGCCTTCGTCGAATAATGAAAAAGTATATACCTGGTGACAGCCTTCTGTGGTTGCAAAGCGAATGCTACGGAGCCGAAGCGCGCACATTTTTGCTACGCTCCAGCATGTGGTCCACGAACGCTAACTTTCGCACGATACATAGGGCAACATAAGACATGTCACCCAATTTTTTTTCTTTTTATGTTCAAGATTATTTCATTGTAATTTAGAAAGGTTTCCTTGTAATCAAATTTCGTTTCTCGCTGTTTCTGGTTTCTGCTGTCAGTTCCACGTTTTCCTCACCTTCGAAACAACGATGGCATCGCTCGGTTCAAGCAAGTTCGCGTCGCAGCGCGTAAGAGTGCATGAGCGAGTGTTCGTCGGCTGGTGTGAATTAAAAGTAGAAAATGAAGCGAAGACAGTGGTGTGTTGCAAAATGTTATGTTGTATAGATACAATTTCGAGGAAAGGAGTTGTGCTGCGTGCAAGCGATGCCACCAGCGCGAGTTGGTCCCACACCGCGATAACCACTGTGTGTGTTTAAATATATATATATATATATATATATATATATATATATATATATATATATATATATATATATATATGCGAATATTACATGAGGAGGCACACATAAGACGATGCTTCAACGTTTTGAATCGACAGAACAGGTGGTCGTTATATCAGTCGTGCTGACAATAACTGAAGCAGAAAGTTTGTCTTCACTCCCATTCCTTTCGTACGGCGCCTTGGCGGGGATGCCAGTGACACCGAACGCAAAAAGCCAGCCTTCCCAGTGAAAATATGTTCCCTGTACGTACTGACGTCATTCAAGCAGGCCGCCACAAATTGTATTGTCGGTGGTGATGCGGCATTCTTGCACAACCGTCCGCCTTTGACAAAAAATCATCCCCACTGACCGTTCATCTGAAACGTGTCGTGTGTACTCGTCCAGCGAGCAACGTCAGGTTTACGTTACCGTGCTCCTGCGTCGTCTGCAGTGAAATAGATGGAGCCCACCAAGCAACGGGCAGCTTGGCAGCTTTGTCTACACAACTTTTTTGTTGTGTTCATTCCCTTGCGCAAACCATGCCCCAATGACCTCGAACGACCAAGCGAGACATATGCGAAAAAAAGACGGCCATTGGAGAAGGCTTACCTACGTCATTGTTTATGTCCTTATTTTCTCACTCAATTGTCGTTCCTTTCAGTCTTGATGAACGAGTGCTCTGGGCGGACAAGCGTACTTATTGGTCTGTGCTTGTTTTCGGGGCAAGTTTCTGCACTGGCCGTCGATTTCACTGTGCGCTCAGTGTTTCGAAATGGACGACGTATTATTCCAAGTCAACTCTAATTTCTTTTCGCATGCAAATGAACTTTATTTCTCTTCCAATTATTCTTTGCCTCACTTATGCGGAGAGATGATCGCGTGATGCAACGTTTCCTCACATTGTTCAAGCGATATTCTCGGCGACTGGATCTCGGCAAAAGGAATATCTTCATCTAGGTTTTTTATCATTAACGGCGAACCCATGAGAAGTTTCGCTACTATAGAACCCTCTATCTTGATATTCCGCAACTAGTTTTATTTTACTGAAAATAGCTACTTCGCTTCAGCGATCCCATTTTTAATTTCAGTCCCTACAGTATATGACGAAAACGAGAAGGCTGCATATTCGACGTTTCATTTAAACAGCATTGCGCATTAATGTCGAGAGTTCTAACCGCTCGAATGGTATACTCATGAACACATGAATGATCCATTTAATGAGGTTTTAAAAGAGACACTGCGTTCTCATCATGCTTTGTTTCAGAAAAGCGCGGCAAACGTGCTCTTCTTTATTGCAAAAGTGCCTCAAAGAAAAAGAAAATACAGTCAAGACGACGGGCGTCACTGATCCAGCGCCGTAACACGTCGCAATAGGTACACTCGTTGCAGAGCGTCACTTCATAAAAGCTTAATCTGCTCTTTTATTTGTTTATTTGCCCACAGTAGGTACCGAGCTGAACCCTGTGTACTACCACTTGAACTTCATCCAGAATCGAAGTTATCAAATTGCCATGCAGTGTACAGTGTACAGTCGTGAGCAATATCAAAGGAAACAGTGAAATCACCTTCTACAGGGCATAGCACGTGACGTTTCAGAGATGTGCATGTATTTCCAGGCAGGCCGACGGACGGACCTTCCTTTCGCCGTGCCGGAAACCTGGCAATGCTCAGATTTTGTACGATCCGAAGTCACGATCGCTGTACCCGCGCTACCTTAGTAACATCAACGTAAATGCATAATGTCTATCTGCTGTTTCCGCAATTCGTAGTGATGTATAGTTCTTAGCGAACACGGTCGTGAGCGCAAAATTTATCCGCCATATTTCTGAGCTCACTATAGCCAGACATGGTGAGGGGCCCTTAAAAAAGGTGTGAGTGATTTAACTCTTCAAAAGTGGATAAGCAGCGAAGCTGTTTGGCCCACGGCACAGAGGTGAAGTTGCGGCCTACAATTTGGTACCAAAGGTCAGGTAGTGCACACGCCTATCAACGTGCAAACCGCTGTATAGTCTACCACGACATTTCGAGGGGCACATGAACCTACATCGGGGCGCCAAGCTTACCTGCAAGACTGCGTTTTCCGCCTCCCGACATGCGTGAACGACTTTTCTCTGTATGAGTAGAGATTTGCAAAGGCACCTTACAGAGATCAAGTTGACACCGATTCCATTAGTCTGCTTCACCTTTAAAGACGAATGCATGCTGTGAAGACATTTTACCACTGTCAGGATAAGCCACCTTATTTCAATATATCACGGTCCTAGGAGTTTTTTTTTTTTTTTCATTTTATTGTTCCCTGCTTCTCCGAGAAAAAAGCGAGCTTACAAAGACCAACCTAGAGTGAACTACCAAGCCAAACACTGATCCCGTTAACGTCGCCTTCACTTCTATGCACTTATCCATTGCTGGGAAAACGATCTTTCAGGGCCAATATAAGCCGTCTTGCATTAAAATATGATGGCCCTAGGCATAGGCGCGCGCACGGGAAAAAGCAAATGGGGGTTGATAGGGTGGGGCGGGGAGTGAGGGGCGTACATGATGGCCGCTTACCCCTGATCGCCTGAGGGGAAGCGCCGTACCTACACCATATCTTCGCACTGCACCGTATTTTCCCCGAAGTGGCCTCAGTGAGAGGGGGTTGGGAGGACAAGGAGTGCGGCAGTGGCCCTTCGCTTCCCCTTCCGCCTCTAACTTTCTGAAGGGAACTGGAAGATCACCGTGCTCACGCCTGTGCCATTAGGATTTTTTTTCAATTCTCTTAATTCATTGCTGTCACCTTGAAGCGCGCGCATCTGCTAGCAAAGCATGGACGGCTGCCGCCATCTCGGGGAGCCTTGAGAAACTAGATTTTTTGCGCCCACATGCCACGAAATCGTGGAGAAAAAATGAGAGAGGGAGCGAGCGGTCACTGTTATTTTTCGTTTTGCTGCTCAAAGACGTTTATCTTTCTCCGGACTGCAAATAACGAATTTTTTCTTCATGGTGTAGCGGATATTTAATTAACTACGCTGATTTCAAGCAAGCGACAGCAGTCGAAAGATGCGCGTGCTGTATTTGTTTCGAGAGGCGTGAACTGGAATATTGAGGACAAAGCACGACACAAGTGTAACTCTTCGCAGGTCACAGCGGCTCCGAGTGAACTCCAACTGCCCCACATGGGGCTGGCTCAAGTGGAACTCCGACGGCCCTTTGATCGTGAGCCAGCGTCCTCTGTTTAGGGGCTGCCTGGAATGCGAAAACGCCGAGCTGGGATGCGTGGCCCACGTCTCGCGCTGCAGTGGCCGCCTCGATCAACAGTGGCGGCTCAAGTTCGCCGCCAACTGGACCACAGCCTTCGGCGAACCGTTGTTTGCCATCGCGAGCTTCTACTCTCCTGACCGCTGCCTCACGCTCATCAACGGCGGTGGCGACGGTGACTTCTACGCGCTCCAAGAGTGCGCCACGCCTCGGCCTTCAGAATGGCAAAGCTTCTACGTGGTGCGGAACCCCCTCAAGCGCTAACTGTATAACACTCATCGCGTTGCACAATCTCGTAGCACAGTGTGCGAATAAAGACATCCTACACAGTCACCCCCTTTCGTCAGCATCTGTCGAATACGCTCGCGCAGCCGAGAAGGGGGTCTTCAGCATTGAAAATCCTCGCAAGTTTCGCGCGTATGAGGTCACGAAGTAGGCAGCGCGGACGCGGTAGAGATTGATTTGTTGTCCGTAGTAGTGGCATCCTCGACAATGCGCTTTTACCGGCTCGATCAGTGCTTATTTACAGAGGCTTGAATACGCTGGAACTGCTGTAGTGATCGACTGCGAAAACCTTAAAACAACGATTGAACTTTCGCTCCTATGCAGCGGCATTCAGTGCTTCTTAAACCACTCATCATAAGCTGATGGTGCCTAGATTTGGCACTCTCGAATGGCGCGGTGTACGTTGCCTAAACCTCGGGTTTTATGCTAGGGAAAGACTTAAACGGGGGCAGGCATCTTTCATCGAGTCCCTATATGGTTCCTGAAGCCCACAAATTGTGTGTGCAGCGGTTTAAACCTACATGGGTGCACGAGGGAGATGCATAAGTGGTAATAATCGCAATACAACTGAAGCCTTCTTTTTCCGTTTCGTAAGTGTCATTCAGCCGATATCTGCGTGTTAGATTTGATTCCTGGGGTTCTACGTCCCTTTCTGTACGACAGAATGGAAAATAAACTTTGACTTTGAAAAGAAGCTATGATTATGAGAGAAACCGCAGTGGAGGGCTCCAGAAATTTCGACCACTTGGTGTCCTTTAACGTGCACCGACATAGCGCAGTACACGGACTGTGCGTTAAAAACACGAATTAGTGTAGCGACGCATGTGAATCAATAGTGGAATATCGAGCATTCTTTTCTTTTTAAGTGTACTAAACTGTAAGGCATGCAGAGGAGGAACGCCCATGTAAAGAAAGTTTCGTTTTTCGAAGTGGTAAGGCAAGTAATGTAATTAAGGGTTTTCGATTCCGACCGGAAAACAAGTTCTCTACGTTCACTGTATTTGCTTTTTATTGCTTTTCATTGCTACGAGTGCAGCTAATATTTGCTAAATTTACCTTGCTGTCATCTGTTGTCCTCTTGCGATTGTGGTGGTGTAACTGGCAAAAAAAAACGCTTTATTCTCTCTAATTACACAGGGATCGTTTGAGAGCCTGTTCAGGTTAGGTGTAACCATGGGAAGTGAAGGCAAAGAAAGGATTTCCTACCTGTATTCTTTAACCGAGCATGAACACCATATGGTGGGAATTTACTGGACATTAGTGGGGATGTATCGACATTCCCCGCGTTACCCATGCGGCGCCCTAAGTAGTATAGTGCTACGTCTGCTGCTATTCCCGTACAAGCTTTCTTGGGTATGCGCCTACGCGCATGTGTAACCGCTGGATGTCAACCAGTTCGACTCGTAGCCATCGCGACAAATCTGAAGCGTCCTTTCTATACGTGACGGAACCTTGCCAACGATTCCAATTCTATCTTAATAAATCCCCTATGGAAAGTGCAAGCATCACGCACCAGGGGCCCCAGAGTTACCTACAAAATACTAGAATGAACTGACCGTGACGCTAGTATCTATAGGAGTTTCAAAGAAGGCGGGTTCAGCCAGCATGGCAGTTATGGGTATTACATGGATTTGCCCAGTCTTCGTTCTTCAGGCTCCACGCGGCTTTGCGACTTTAAAAAATAGGCCGTTGACGACAAAATGTGGTCTTATAAACGGAAGAACTCGCAATAAATATGTACGTGCACACATACTCCTTCGTTTTGCTCAGTTAGAAACATACGAAGGTTAAGAATTTAGCAATATGATGCGATAGTGGAAATATTGCCTCCTCTGCTTGTGCCACAGATTTAGCAGCGTCCGGATATAGAGGTATATGTACTAGATATACAAGTGTTCGAATTTAAAATATCGTTGCTCTTGTAAGCGACGTGCTAATGTTTTCAAGTACGTAAAGGGTCGGTGCTTCTCCTAAATGTAACAGACAGCTATCGCTCGCTTTAAGTGGAGCTAAGTGCTCCACTGCATTTTTGCAAACTATATGGAACAAGCCGCAGCGTGAGGCCATAGCAGAAGTGCAATATCGCCCAGCGTTTGGTGGTTGGTTTTTGTGTAAAAACGTTTCGCTAAATCAAGCAGCGGTGTCCCGCCATGGTGATCTAGTGGCTCTGGCACTAGGCTACTGATCCGAGGGTCGCGGGGTCGAACCCCGGCCGCGGCTGCTGCATTTCGATATTGACGAAATGTTGAGGCCCGTATACCGTGCGATGTCAGTGCATGTTAAAGAACCCCTGGAGGTCGAAATTTCCAGAGCCTTCAATTACGGCGTCTCTCATAATCAGAGCTGGTTTTGGGACGTAAAACACCAGAAATCAATCAATCAAACAGCCGTGCCATTTAATTCTGTCTGGGCGTTGCTCTGAGCTGATTTTTTTTTTTGGGGCGTCGTCTACGAATGCATCTGCCTGTCGACCAGTCGGCGTCTGCTAGGCACGATAACTGTGCGCATGCTTGGCGCGTTTGGTAAGCGTTGAATTGATCAGCTAGCGCAATTAAAATGGGCTAGTACAAGATATGCAAACAGCTTTTAATATATTTTAGCTGCGACAGCAGTCCCACGCTGACACTTTCTGCCACCTCTGGTACGCAAGAACAAACAAAAAAAAAGTGGCCGCGTATCTCCGTGCTTCGCTGCAAATGTCGTCGAAAGACGATAGTCTTCTACCGGCCGTACTACATGAGTCCCGGTTCGCGTGTTCCTATTTCCCCGAGGAGTCGCGCAAGCGAGAGGGAAAACGAAGAGACGCGAGGAGAGAAAGGGGCAGGCCGGAGTGGCGGGCGGCCGTTCCGCTGCCTTGTGCTACCCGTTCGGCACGAGCGTGAGATATGGGCGCCATCTGGCCATGATACCGGGAAACGCAAGAAGCTTCCGTAGTACGCAGAACTGCGCAGGAAACGTCCGCTTTTGCGCAGTTCTGCGCAAAACACTAGGGTCTTTAGAATTACGCATCTATGAATTTGCTACTAAAGGAACACACCGCCTAATACTTACGTATTGATGTTGCGCCTCAGATATGCGCAATATTTGCTTTTTGGTCGACTGTGATCACAAGTATGAACGCAACTGGGTGGTCGCAAGATGGGCGGTCGTTTAGGATGGGGTTAACCTTTCGCAGCAGGACAGACACACACACACACACACACACAGACAGACAGACCAAAATTTCTGCGTTGAAGTTCCCCAAGAAAGACTATCGTCTTTAAAAAGCAAAACCGCGTCGCCAAGGTTCGCGATACGCGGCGGAAATATTTCTAAAGGTAATATGTGTGCCTATCAAACACAAGAGCGAAACAGATTGCTTTGCACCTCATCTTTGCGACCGACGTTAGTGAATGGGAAAGCCTGATTCTTTCTTGTAGTAAAGCGTGCACTATACAGCCGCTGCCTTTGTCGTGTAACGAAGAAGTGCAGTAATGTCAATGGCGTCACCGAAGCTACAAAGCAGCAACGAACAAATCCACCAGAACATTTGAAGCCGCGAGCACCAAGACTAGACAAATCCATATGTTTCCCGTCATTCCCATCGCAACTGAATGATCGCAGCGCCGGAGTTCCTTCCAGTGTTTTAGTAGGCAACTCTATGTTTCACGCTGTATCCCACATGTTAATTCTTCCTTGTCACAGTTCGGTAGTCCATGAGATAGTACCGGTCACTTCTGTACCTCTGTTATATTTGTACCTCCCTCC
Source organism: Hyalomma asiaticum (assembly GCA_013339685.2). Taxonomy (NCBI): domain Eukaryota; kingdom Metazoa; phylum Arthropoda; class Arachnida; order Ixodida; family Ixodidae; genus Hyalomma; species Hyalomma asiaticum. The sequence continues at coordinate 209,469,024 of CM023481.1, forward strand.
TCGTTGTTTTCTGCGGTGTACGAAACTGGTAGGTGTATCTGTTTTACTACCCTTAGATTACAGCATACCTGAACAAAGAAGCATGCGTATAAAGTGGCTACTGCGGGTGATCTTTTGCATGCAGCCTCATAAAAGGTCACGGAAGCTTCCCTTATTTTTGTTTACCCAGCTATTCGCTTGGGGCAAGTACAACTTGACGCAAGGAAAAACACTTTCAAGCGCCTAAATGTACAGCGTCTGCCGGCGCGCACCCACCAGCAGAGCGGCAATACCGTCGAGACCGTGAGTGTATATACACCTTATTCGCCGCGACCTCCTGCATGCGAGGTGCGCTGCGTGCCACGGCACAAATTAAGTCTCCGCGAGCCTTATTCAGCGGTTTAATTTGTGCCCCGTTATTCCTGCCGAGTGCGCGAACACGAACCGGTTCATTCCACTAAAGGAATACCAACTATGTATCCTAATCAATGAACAGGCTCTATGGCGTTGAAGAGACCTCACCAAGTGGAGTTGTCGCTTCACTTTTACTTGAGTTTCCGCAGGCCAACATTTCATGAAAGCGGTGCAAAATCATTGCGGGGGCGGATTTCGTTGTAGTTGTTGTTTGTTGTTGTTGTTGCTGCTGCTGCTGCTGCTGCTTCTTTGGCCCGGGGTCTCTGTGAAGCATTTCTTTATCATCCTACCAAAACGTAGAGCTTTCTATCGGTCGCAAATGTGATCACTTCGACCAGTGAAATTTTTGCTGTGGATGAGACCATGCGGGGAAGGGCACGCGCACGCACGCATAAGAATGAAGGCCGGCTCATTGAGCAATATTGCGGAGATGAGCGGCTGATATTGGTTCCGATTTGCCAATTTCTTCAAACTTCATTCCTCGTCTCGCCTTTCCACACATCAGCAATACAGCAAGACGCAAAGTCGCACCCTCGCATGTACACGCTGTATGTAAGATACTTTCGCATCATGTAAGACGCTGCATGTAAGATGCTTCTTTAAGTACTTCTTTAAAAAAAATGTGGTTGATCCCTCTGTCATAGGAATCGGTATAACACGAAAGTGAAAACTGCCTTCGCACATAAGCGGCAATCTGGCGAATCGAGGGGCCGGACATGGGTTGGATACTCCTGACATGTGAACCGCTTGCATGTACACATCAGCGGCACCTCGACACTGTACAGGAATTCTCGGTTGCACACAAGCGAAAGCTCTCGAACGGCACAGAGAGAGAGAGCTCTTTATTGAAGGGCAGTGAATTCAGCCGGCTTTGAAATGTCGCTGACATTTGCTACTTTGCGTGGGGAGAGAGTTTGGGGAAGTGCAAGGGACAGTGAAAAAAAAAAGAAAAAGAAAAGTTGGACTTTGTGTTTCTGACTATGATGACTAATTGCGTCCAAAGATATTTCACGTTTGCATCAACCTGCAGTGAGGTGATAGCATGCGTTGCATGATGGGTGAGTGAGAGTGACGACGGAGATAAAGTCTATCGAGCTGGCCGCTTTACGTATGCTTTAAGTATGCTTTACGTACGTATACTCTTTAAGTATGTAAACAAAAAGTCAATCGCACGTCTTTGTTGTGTGGGGCAAGCCAGAGGGCCTAAAACACACTGAGGTGATAAAGGGATCTGTGTGAGTGACTGCATGCAGTGCTTGGTAAATACATTTGCTTTAATCAGACATGCATTACAAGCAAAGTGTAAAACGGTATACTAAGTACATTAAGGCCCCTCTTTTCCTCCGTGTTGCACGTCTGTCGGCGGTGTGATCAGTAACACTTCCAGCTCCTACTGCCGCACCCTGGCAGGTTGTGGGTTCGATACCAGTGGGTGGTACTTTCTCGATCTGAAATGCGTGTTTATTTTTCAGACATCTGCTTCCGTTACGGAAGCACATCACAGATTTCTTCGTGGCCCCGGCATAAAATACTTTCGTGTTAAAAGAAGGAGGAAGTCACACTGCTATATAGTCGGCGCTTTTTAAGCGCTGTCTGCCTTTTTCAGTCGCACAAAAATTTCGGAGGACGCGTATTGTCCGTCACTGCAACTTTCTCAAACTTTAATTGTTCTACAAGTGCAATATCTCTAAATAATGCGAGCCATTCTCCTCTCGCCTGAATAAGTTACGCCTATTAAGCGAAAGCTTCAGTCGCATAAGTTACATCAACTAAAAGTTGCATCAACTAAATGCCACTTTTTGGCAACGTTGCGGGGACTCGGTCGCACATATCTGCGGCTACGCAAAATATCAACGAGGAGCTCCGTTCGGACGGTTAGAATTCTGCATTCCGGCTTTGTCACTGTCCCAGCAAGGCCATCCGAGCGGCAAGTCAATATATTGGGTAAATGGTACACTCAAATGATTTAAACGCTCGATGGTTGCAGCCAAGGGGGAACTATCTATGCGGCAACATAAGGAAAAAAAAAAAACAGTTCGCCCAGTAAAATAGTCGCCAGGAGTAATTGTTCCGAATCTCTCCGCGGAGTGTCACACTCAGTTTTGTACCCGCGTGCGTAGTTGTTTGTCCTCTGGATTCAAGAAAGCTAGCTCAAGGAGACAAAAGCTTTATTCGGAAAGAAAAAGAGAGTACCGAAAACGGGGGGCTAGGTCGGCGCGAGCTCAAGACAATGAGGCACTGGGCTAAGAAACACAGTTCTTTATTGTTCGATAGTGAGCTCCTTCTTCTAAAATGTGCAAGTGGAACGAGAAAGAAAGGAACTGGTTGCTCCATAAAACAAACCCCTGCCGTAATATCGGGCTGAAATATGTCGAAGCCCTTTATCGGAGGGGTGGGTGGGGGAAAATTCAGGGATGGTATAAGGTTGTGTATATCGTTGCAAAATCCAGAGATAATACCGGGCACGTTGAGGAGGTGGCACACAATCAAAAAAGATGGTGTGCAACACGTTTTCAGTGAACCAAACACACAAGGCCACTTTGCGCGAAAGTTAGCAGTGCAGTGCAAAAGAACTAGAAGTATGCAAAAAAGGCGAGGAAAAAAGCAGTGGCTGAGATAATATAACAAACAATTTTGTCGTCCAGTAGCAGCGAACTATTAGTCCTATGCGACCGATGGCCCTGAGCGGCGTCCCGCAAGTGTTAATAAAATACCGCGATCATGCCGTTTCAAGGATCGACAGCGCATGCACATTTTAATTTCGCTGTTGTGTGTGTGTGTGTGTGTGTGTGTGTGTGTGTGTGTGTGTGTGTGTGTGTGTGTGTGTGTGTGTGTGTGTGTGTGTGTGTGTGTGTGTCCTCGCGCAGACCATGCCCTTTTACCGCTCCATATTAACGCGATAGAAATTGTGTTGGCGCCGGCGGCCACGACGGAAATAATCATCGCAAACCACCAGCGTGTTTCCCGAAGCACGCGACCACCCAAGCCATCCGCTATAGCGCAGGTGCGCTAGGGAACAAAATTCAATTTCACAAGGTAAAATCCGTCAGAGAAATTGTACACTACTGCTTGACTAACAGTTACACACATGATATAGCTCGGACCGTAATTTGAATGTACAAGAAGACATGCTCTTACGACGCGAACGACACCCTACGAAGCCATAAAGTCTGCTCTTAACCACGAGGCGTAAAAGGGCTCTGGAACATCAACATCACAAAACGGCTCCGATAACTCGTGGAGGTTCCGGTGAACATGTGAGCCAAATATTGTTGCGCTTGGTGCACCAGGGAATTCGCAATTTGGTTTCAAACACAGCTGGTTACGCCCGCTAATCTTTCAAGATAACACGTCACATGATTACGACCGCTATTCTTTCAACATATCATCATGTCACATGAGGCACCAACTATGTCGCTTGAGGAAGAAAGAGAATTGAATGATTTGATGATCGCGGTGCATTTGTTCTTTTTTTAATTCAACAAATAAAGAAAATGTGCGTATCTCTCTTCAAGAGCAACGAAAAAAAAAAAAGTCAAGCGAGTTAGTCGGTGTATCATGTGGCGTTGGAAGAAGAGCGGGCGCTTTCCAGCTGTGTTAGAAACCAAATTCTGAATTCCCTGGAACGTGCAAAGCAATAATAATTGTTTCGAATGTTCGCAGAAGCTTTCACGACGGACTGACGCCGTTTTCTGGCTACGTTCAAAAAGTGTTGCACGGCCCTTTTAAGCGTCCTCCAACTTTTCATAGCGCTCGACAATGCAAAAACAACGCCCCGCCACGGTGGTCCAGTGGCTAAGGTACTCGGCTGCTGATCCGAGGATCGCGGGATCGAATCCCGGCCGCGGCGGCTGCATTTCGATGGAGGCGAAATGTTGAGGCCCGTGTGCTGTGCGATGTCAGTGCACGTTAAAGAACCCCAGGTGGTCGAAATTTCCGGAGCCCTCCACTACGGCGTCTCTCATAATCAGAACTGGTTTTGGGACGTAAAACCCCACAAAACAACAACAACAAGAACAATGCAAAAACAACCATTATCAGAGTGCAAACACTTCCGGTATTGCTCCGTTTCCAATATCATCAGACATCCTCGCCTACGGGCCACACGTCCCAGCTCTTATTAGTGCTCTAATATTAACGCGACAACATTAAGGAGCTCGTGGAGCAGAAAATGCTTTGGTGGCCACAGACCGTACAGGCACAATTTTGCGGCAGTAGTCGACGAAAAAATAAGAACAGGTTACAAGGTAATTTCCCTGGACTGCGCCTGTACACAACGTATTTGGTGTGAAACAAAATTTGAGTGTCGTAGGGTGGAGAATCGAACCCGGGCTTTCTTTCTTTTATTATTTAATTGCGTAGGCATGGGAAGGTGGGCTACGATAGACACGGCTATCCCATCATAATCTGTGCACGAGCCCAGCGCACTCCGAAAGCGCCACAGCAGCTCGACAGCACGAGCGAATGAAATGGGGATGTGCAGTAAGCAACAAAGTTCGCCCTGGGCGCAGCCCAGAAATTAAAAGCTTGGCGCCTGGCGCTTGTACACAGCACAGAATCCATCAAAAAAGTGTCAACGTGGCGTGTATGAACGTCGACGCGCTCGCGGACACAGGCGCAAGCAGAGGCGACCACGCCCTTAAGCCAAAGTGCAAGCGTTCTCCTGCGTGCTCCATGCATGCGGGGCGGCAAAACACGGTGCCGTTAGCGTCCCTGTATATACTCCCAACTACGCGACGTGGGCCCTTTGCGCCATCTCGCCGGCGACAGTCAAGCCTCTGCCACGCTGAATCACCCTCGAGGCGCACCTCCGAGATGTACATATCACCAACGGGAAATGGTGTATATGAAAGGCTCGTCATTACTAACGCGTTTGTCGTAATGCTCGCGGATTGGCCGAGCGCGCGCTCGATTCCCACTCAGTCCGAAGGTCCGTTTTTTAACGCAATAGCGTTAGAGAGCTCGTTCAGCAGAAATACCGCCGTCGGTGTCGGCGTCTCTCCGTGAGCGAAAAATCGCCCGTGAGCGAAAAATAACAGCTCCAAAAATGGACAACTATGTCCATCTAGCGAAACACATATCAAGCAATGTCTCGACTACCATGGCCTCTGAGACGGCAAGCGCGCCCGCCATCTCGGAGGCCATGCGACTACAGCAGAGCCTATATGCGGTCTCGCCGGATGCTCTGCATCCACTTTTTTGGCGTTTCATTCTCACGGCACCATTAAAGAAGTGAAGTACTGCAGTTGCCATTTAACCGACCATAAGGCGATGCTTGTTGCGGTTGGCCGGAGGAGGTCTCCAGAAGAACAAATCGAACAGCTGCCTGATAGTTAACGCAAAAAGGACAGAATGTGACCATTTACGAATAAAAGTGTCACGACTACGCGCAGTTCATAATACAGGACCATGCGACTACATCACTGTACAAAATTTTCATGAAGTTGATATAAAAGTGCTGTTAAATAGATCGAAAACCTCTACCATTACTATAGATACGTCGTGCGCGCGCGCGCGCGTGTGTGTGTGTGTGTGTGTGTGTGTGTGTGTGTGTGTGTGTGTGTGTGTGTGTGTGTGTGTGTGTAACAACACACATTAATAAGTATGCACTGAGTGGTTGAAGTGCACACTAAGGGCCGGATTTCGCTATCGCGTTCAACTCTTAAAGGCGAAGCTTAAGGGTCCCCCAATTTCTTTCTTTGCTCATTATCACGGTAATATAGGCGCAGGAACAACACTCACAGTGACACGAGGAGACAGGACAAGAAAATGCTGTCACTGTGAGTGTTGTTCCTGCGCCTATATTACCGTGATAATGAACATGCACCATCTAGCCCAGTATCAAGTTTTGTTAAACTATCTTTCTTTGCATTTACGTCAAACTTTTCTCACGTACAACGAGGATTTTCCGCTCATAACCAACGGCGCCGGCGCCGACACTGGCATTTTTGTGAAAGGAACTCTTTAACGCTGTCGCGTTAAGGAGCCCATGAATTGTGTACCGATAAGAAAATTCTGAATAATCGTCTTCACCAGTCTCCTGTTTTGGTTTCTTGCCGTAAATTAGAGGCGAGGAGAAGAGCCCGCTCGCTCTTTGGTTGTTTGTGCGGATTCAGTGCCGTTACCGGAGCTGATTGATTTTTCGCGTCACTCTTAAAGCGACGTTGAAGCGTCCCCCAATATTTTTTTTTCTCATGCATCATTCGATGTCTCATCATTTGTGAAAGTTCCGTTGCGAGCAAGATCCTCTCATAGTGTCCTCAGAAGAATCCGCATCGTTGTTCACAAAATACCGCATGCTACGCCAAGTCGCTCTGCGCGCTTGAGCATCAGTTTGAGCAAAGGGAGCAAAGAAGCAATAAAGGGATGGCTGTTAGTTCAGCAAATAGGTATGTCCTCTTACCGATTGCGCCCTGTTCTCGTGCATTCTTTCTTGTCACTTCCTCTTTCTCATCATAAAGATGAAGATAAACTTTAAATAAGCCGTCTACCAGCAAATCCATGTGATCGCAGCCCCGAAAAAATAGAGAGACAGAGAAAGACAGTGAGAACAACAAGCTATCGGTTCAATTTGATACCGTGTGCAACCAACAGAAGAAAATGACATCGTTCGACAACTCTTTATACCTCGTGCGGCAGTTCAGGTTTGTGAATCTCCTATAAATCGTTGTACGACTTCACCTTTTTGTAAGTACTCATTCTTTTGCCTCAAGTAAGGTCACGTTCTTTCAAGGAATCTAATCCTCACTGAGAGCTCGGTATTTTTCTTTTCTTTCTTTGCGCAGCCGGTCACCGCCAATAATGACAACACTGCACCGCGTGGGTTAACAAACCAAGCACTAGATGTTAATAATTGAACTCGGAACAGTCCTCCTCCTAGCTCAAGGCCTCGCCACGCTGTTCTCGCGGTTGGCTGTGTTCATACGCCCCGAAGCGTACTTCAGCGGCGTACTTTTCATCTACTAAGGAATGGTGTTCTTAATGGGAGGCTCGCCTGAGCGGGCCCATTTCTCCGGCAGCCACTAATTATACGACGTTCATACTTATGGAACGCGTGAAAAAAAAACCGTAAGCGAAATTATCCACGGTACTCAGCAGCGCGAGACGGAGCACTAGCGCGCTCTGCTTCTGTCTGCGCCTCATTTCAGCTCAAATGAGGTTGATGTCCGCTGGAGAACTTGTAAGAGCGGACGCCAGCTGTGGCACCGCGAAGAAAGTTTGCTCAGAGCTCGCATTAAAACGGATGCAAAACGACATTTAGGAATGTTCTCCGCACGCCGCATCTTACACGCGGTGGGACGGCTCTAGCGCCGTGCCTCGCTGCCAAGCTCTTTTAATTGCCACTGCACGTAAGTCCTCGTAAATGAGCAGTTCCCGGCTTGTGTATAGCGCAGCAGCCTGCGGGGAGACGCCGGACGGCCCGTTTGTCACCTTTGCTTTCTATGCGCTCGTTTCTTTTTAATGTGTCCTCTGGCGACGCTCCTGTTCTAAGTCAGTACCGAAGTGCACGCGGAGCTAACGAGAGCTAAGTGCTTATACCATGCGTTGGCTTAACAGAAACTAATGAAGCTGGCGAGAACACGCAAGAGGAACGGCCACATAAAAGGAAACGCACGAAACACGTGCCAAACGAGAATGCATAAATATCGAATTAAATCATCGGTAGGCAGAGCGCATTATTTAAAAAACAATTGAGTAAAAATAATTGATGGGGTTTTATGTGCCGAAACCAGCCATGTTTATGAGCCACGCCCCATAGCGGGGAGCTCCGCAGTGATCTTCACCACCTGGGGTTAACGTGCACCTAAGACACGGGTGGTTGTGTGTGTGTGTGTGTGTGTGTGTGTGTGTGTGTGTGTGTGTGTGTGTGTGTGTGTGTGTGTGTGTGTGTGTGTGTGTGTGTGTGTGTGTGTGTGTGTTGCATTTCGCCCACATCGAAATGCCGCCGCAGTGGTCGGGATTCGATCCCTCGACGTCGAGCTCCGCAAGTCTACACTTAGCCGCTAAGCTAGCACGGAGGGTCCTAAAGGGCTCCAACACTGCACCCAGCTGGGATTTAAGACATGTGGGCGTAAAAATGCATTTGCCATTCAAGTTTAGTTTATCATCTACCACGTACTGTTAGCTGCTGTGTGTTTATAGTCGTTATTTGTTCTTACTGTGATAAATTACAGACGGGTTGGTGATAACTCGTTGACAGACTCCGATTTTCCTGCCTATAGTGTGCTTTCTCGGAAATTCCCGGATGCACGGAGCAGCTTCATTACGCCGTTGACTGAGGCCAACTTGCTTCAAAAATTACGACATTTCCACGATCGAAAGCGGCCACAGTGTAAGTATTCAGCGAATTCCAGGTCACCGCAGCGCCATCGGGAATAGTCACGTGGTCAAAATTGGCTGTCTGCTCATCATTGTCACTTCTTACGTCATTTGGAAACGCCTCAGCGTTGCGTTTTAATATTCATGGATTTTTGAGTAATTCCTAGTGTGTAACGCGCCACGGCTAGGATATGATTATGACGCACGCTGCGGTGGAGGGCTCACGAAATTTGGACTACCTAGATTGATTGATTGATTTGTGGGGTTTAACGTCCCAAAACCAGTTCTGATTATGAGAGACGCCGTAGTGGAGGGCTCCGGAAATTTCGACCACCTGGGGTTCTTTAGCGTGCACTGACATCGCACAGCACACGGGCCTCAACATTTCGCCTCCATCGAAATGCAGCCGCCGCGGCCGGGATTTGATCCCGCGACCCTCGGATCAGCAGCCGAGTACCTTAGCCACTAGACCACCGTGGCGGGGCATTGGACTACCTAGGGTTCTCTAATGTGCACTGAAAACCCATACGGGCCTTAAGCATCGGCGACACCATCGAAAATGTGACCGCCGTGGACGGGATCAAACACACGTACTTCGGGTCCGCAGCCGAGCACCACCTCCACTGGACCACCGTGGCGGACAATGTATTTCTCGAGGGTGAGGCAAATAGCCATACTATACATAATGTGTGGTTGTGGAGAAACCATCGAACATTGCACCCCTGACTGCTTTTCCAACCGAAAGCCGTTTTGTTCTATGCGACTTCTCGAACATCCATCCGCTTGGAGAATGCAGAGGCTAAAGCACCTAACCTCAAACATGCACTGTTTGCCACAAACTAAAGTAATGTTTCTTCTTAAGACATATATATATATATATATATGTCTTAAGCTCGGCTACGGCGTCACCTATGCGCCGTAGCCGACACTTGAGCATAAAATAGTTGCCGGAACTGTACGACCAGAAATGTTCATAACGTAACATACCATATCGCGCCCCCTTTCCCCCGCTCGCACACTGTCTATTGTCCAACGCTAAAAAATTCATAACAAACAATGAATGATTGATCTTGACATTACTTTCATGAAATACTTGCCATGAATGTCATGAGTAATGATTATACATTGACATGTGACTGATACCCGCAGTGCTCGTCCCGGTGTATGCGCCACATGTGATTTGATGCTAACACTACAGCCAATGGCAATCAAGTACCAACCAAAATCTGCAATGAGAATTTGGCGAGAACATACTTTGCCTTTGTTAAACGCGCCGGTTGTTGTAGTGCGCTAACCACTCGTCTGCGATCGAAAGGTATACATACCAAGCAGACAGACATAGATAAATTTACATGCTGTAATGACCGTAGGTGACCTAGCACGCGGTAGGTGGGTAGGAACCAAAGCCGGGCCCCCGAGATGCCGAGCAAGCTCGCTACCCCTCACCCACTGCGGCATTTTCGACGCGGCCGTTACATATCGTAAGCAAACCTATTGCATCAGTAGTTTTGCAATGGTGCTTGCACAACTCCACATGCGGTTGTGTACTGTGTGCTAGCTACTCTTGTAGCAATGTACGGAAAAATACATATGTGCTCTACCACTCACAATGATTTTGTACAACTTCGCTCGGACCCCTCAGCAATACACCCCCGAACGACGCTTATGATATGCAAAATCAGCATACCGCAGTGTAAGTTAATCTTCCACAAAACCGAAGTCTGTGCGTGCGCGCGGGCGTTACATCGTACAATGAGCATCGCATTGATGTCCACGTGGTAAGGACACCATGGGCAGGCAACTAAATTTGCAAAAATACGTTGACCCTACCCGCACGTGTGGCAGGATGCGAAATAATGCTGCATAGGCAAGTGTCCTCGCTGACTGCTTCGCATGACATCGATTCCCAGAATGCGTGGGATGAGCTAGCTTTTTTTTTTTTAATTTTAAGCGGTGCAGTGCAGTCTTATAGCATGTAACCTACGGCCTAAACAAAAGAAAAGCAACAAACGACTGTCAATGTCGTTCGCTCTCAGCTTCAGTCTAGTCTATTGTTTCAATGCTGCGAGATGGAATACCGACAAATTCAATCTATAATATTGTTACGTGGTCGTGACGATGAAGGATGCAGTAGATTTGAAGGAGCTGGCAGTCGAACTATTTGTTGGGCGAAGCTGTGCCCAGCAAAGCAAATGAAATCGCACTGCAAGGTTGTATCGGCGAGAAGAGTTGTCGGTCCGGCTGCATCTCGACGGAGGCAAAATTTTAAGGCCCTGTACTGTGCGATGTCAGTGCATGATAAAGAACTCCAGGTGGTCAAAATTTCTGGAGCCCTCCAATACGGCGTCTCTCATAATCATAGCTGATTCTGGGACTGAAACCTCCCGGCAACGCTAACTCTATTTAGATGGAGGCGAAAGGAAAACATAAGATATTTATATTAAAGACATCCGTATGCTTAAGCGTACGTTAAAAAGCCCAAGATGACGGGAATAATCAGGCACATCCACTGCGACATACCTCAAAACCATATTGTCGTTATGGCACAAAAACTCCAAAAACAATAGTCTAACTGTAAAATCAATGCTCTCGTTTATACTCTCATATCATTAGACGAACAGCTGTGAATGAGCAGTACCATTTGGAAAAATATTATCAGTAATTACAAGACAAAACAGTGCATGATAACAGCGATATATGTTAAATAGGAAGTCAAGGCTGACGGCAACGTATCCTACACTTTCTGGGCGGAGTCTTACCTGTATGTCTCCATAAATGAAATTAGAATCAAGTTACTTTTGAGTGCTTTTACAAAAGTCAAAGTCCCTAGCAAATAACTCTCTATATATGCAGTTTCCTGTAAGCTTATACTAAATATATAAGCATAAACCGCTGGGCTAGTTGGTGTGACGTATTTGGGACAGAGTGCGAAAACTTGACGATGAAAACTCCATAGGCAAAAGGGGCACAGACAGGACAGGCGCTCAACTTGCACCTCAATTCGATAAGCACAAAGAAATATCCTGGTATATGACAGCGCATGTGCAAGAACTGCAACGCATCTAATGAAATATCTAACCAAAGGGCAATACCTGAAAGAAGTGGGGAAAAAACGGAAAATAAAAAAAGGAAGAAAAGATATGATCTTGAGATCGTAGTACTACGTCGAGAAGTGAAATAAAGCGGTTATGTAGGCACTTGCTGATGCTAGTTGTGACAGTGACAGTCCGACCTCATTGCCGTACCATAATATTGTCACGGTGCAAGAACAGCGACGAAGACGACGATCTCGAGGGGAACAAATAAGACGCAGGAGTGGGGCGCAGGCTGACGGTCCGCCATTGGGGCTGCACCGGCTAACCTCCCCGTTGTAAAATAGACTACCATCAGAGGCGTATCCCTGTGCCCGTTTCAATATACATAGATATGTTTTGCTATTCACCACGTATAGAGGCTTTATTCCGAAGCAGCGCCAGCTGCTGACGTAGTTCTTTCGTAGAACAGCTGCCTGCCACGCTGACGGTCTGGGTTCGATTTCCGCTCGAACACAGCTAGTGATCTTGCGAAGTTTGTATAAAGTACTCGAAGGAATCGTAAAGCATGTTGCCGTTAAAGCGTTCTGATCTCATTGCGCGAAATGTTAACTAGGTGCAAAGGAGAATTGTTTCCGCTTAAGCAGAGAAGACACTGAGCCTTTGCTTCCGTACCCCTCTGGCGCGTACCCGATATGCCGAATTTTCAGGTCACGACAAAAGTTTTACCTCGAGCAACAACAGCTTCGCTGTTAAAAGCCAGCTACAGAGAACAAAGCAGCTGAGCGTAGCAAAAGACGGAGTGGGACCCGAGCGCACATAGAGCAAAGGGAGTTGAGTTACGCATAAGTGAAGTTGTCAGCAACAGGAAACTAAACAAGTCGGCACCATAGAAGTTAAGAATCTGATCATGCATGCATCTCGCTAGCTTTCTCCGTTGTTAATCGCATCAACGTAAACGTTCGTTATGAAATGGCTGCTGTTGCAATTTTTTGCAAAGAAAGAGGAAACTCAACCGCCTCTTCTCTTTTGTGAGTTGTGTGTGTCACTATTGCATGAGTGTGTACCTCTTTCGTTCGTTTTCGTTTTTCGTCCAACGGTTCTCTTGTTGCAGCGTGTCTATATATCCTCTCGCCATCGGCAGTGCGCCACGCCAGGCGAAAGCTTAAAGAATAGCTTTGGCGAAGTTCACAGGGCGTTCGCTTTTGAGCAGGCATCGCGCACAATGAGGGTGGACAGAGCGCATCGGTCTTTCTCGGTTAGGCTTTTCGCCGAGTGCCTCGCCGCAAAGGCGTGCACAGAAAGTTGACCCATCTCCGACGAACCCGGTCACGGGTCTCCGTCGTGCAGCAAAGGCAAAGAACAAACCCACCCGCGCAGCGAGCTCGCAGCCACAAAAATAAACGCACAAAGACGGGGAGGAATGTCGTGAGATGTCGTGGCGAAGTCGTGTTCCACTCTGAGACACCAACTCCCTTAATACATGCCCGCCGCTTGAGACGCAAGAAAAAAAAAAAAAGTCAAAGAAGCACGAAAACAAAGGAGATACTTCTCCCCCGTTGAGACCCCGTGACGTCAGTCTGAGCTGGCGCGCACAAGCAGGTTGCGGAACAATTATTCTGGGAAACTCTGTGCGGCGCCTTTCGCACGACGGCGTCACTTCGCATTATAGCGCATGCTGTATTTTTGCAGCTCTCTTTTCGAAGGCAACACGAGCTATTCAACTCGCGTTCTTTCAACTGCCGGTGGGTAAAGTATTGCAAATGTGATACTGCACGGCGTCAGGCGAAAGCCGAGACAGTGACCGGCGTCGATAGCGTAGCCCTAGTGCAGCTGCGTGTTACGACCGCGCGTTGGCCGGCAGCTGCGAACCACGCAGTCACATGCGTACAGCGTGATTTGCAGCTGCTGCCGTTTTGGGGCTTCAAGGCTCTCTTTCTTGGTCTGCCATCGGGCAGCTACATAAAACACTTTCCCTTTCTTTTTATTTTCCGCCGAAATCGACAAAGAGACGCCGTTTACGTCTGCGCGCAGTATCGCCCTCGACACCTTGCACGTTAGCCTTCCCACCTTCATTGATTGAGCAGACGTTCAATTTCTCAGGAATGTCGACTATAACTCTATCATGTTTTGGAGTGCAAACACGCGTGTGTTATATGCGTGCGAGCGAAGAAAGCGCGCGCTTTCCAACCCGCTTTAGAGGCCACAACGGCCCAACGCTCTCTCTCATCAGAAGGGCACCGAGCGTCTTCTTACACAACGTTCTATAAATCTCTTTTCGCTAAGCGCTTTACAAGCAGCGCTCCAGACTCCTGCGTAGTTTGTTGAAATCCCTCCAGCCGCAGGTCACACAAAGTTCTAACGATACCTGTCCCGGGCAGCTACGGCGGAACTGAGCTTCAGATACGGCCCACGTGCGTGTAATTGTCAGAAGTCACTGGAAGGCAAGCATTCGAGACAGGCTTTCATTTTTGCGCCACCAGCTCAAGCTATCGGAGTGAAGGTATTCGTCTCCAACGCCCGTAATTCAACATAGATAACGCGTTCAGTTTTCAGAGGGTTAACACTTAGTAGTAGTAGTAGTAGTAGTAGTAGTAGTAGTAGTAGCGGTGTTGTAACACTTAAGTTGTCACACGACCAATGAAAGATGTGGGCCCTTCTAGCAAGAGGATTGTGCTTCCAAAACGTTCCACTTTTTCGCCCCTGTATTTACCGGGATAGTAATTATAGGGATAATCTGAGAAAATATTCGCTTTATCCACCACGGATACTGCCTAAAGTTCACATGATTGATACGGTCCTATCCGCGCCCAGCGGACCATATCTTGTGGTTGCAAGCACACCCATGCGTGGGTGAGCGGACAAGAATCGTCGCTTGGTGTGCAACGGCTTTCCGTATACCGACTATAGCGAAGGACAGAAGCTGACTTGGGCAAAGACTGGGCGAGACGGAACGGCTCGTGGCTTCGTGTGCGCTGTCTTGAAGAATTAGTAACAATTTCCAGGGATTGTACGTGCCCAACCCTTGGTACGACAATATGAAGCAAGTCGTCGTTGTGGACTACGAGTCATTCTCCCACATGGGGTTCCTTAATGTGCGCCTAAATCTCGTCTCCAGATGCGTTATCTCAAAGCTCGGTACATGTTTTGAAGTGAGAGGTAACACGATGCTTAAAGATCTTTCTGTAACGCACTTCATCGCACTTGGCGTTCTGACAGCGAGGGTTCACGAGTTCATCCAGTAAGAAATTGTCATCTTTCACACGGCCCGTCTGATGTCATGTTTGCTTTCTTATCTTAGTTGTTAAGCTATTGACACGGGCGCAGAATAAGACAGCGACAAACTACGGCGCACTTTCAACTCAACTTGATTGCACACATAACCTCATATATGAATGCACAACAAGCACCACGTGGCATAGTTGGACTTCAGGCTTATTCACAAACATAATACAAAATGAAAACTAGCACTTCTTTGCGCAGGTGCTAAGACTATAAAATTTAAAAAAAAAGATAAGTGCATCAAGAAAACAGGAAAAAAACATCACACGCATTTTATGCAAGAGGTAATACAAAAGAGCACAATCTAAGAGTGAAACTTTACTGTCCAGCAACGTGATGGGAGGCAGCTTGACATATTTACATCCCTTCTTGATCTTCAGATATGCCTCCATAATCTCTTTTCGCAGCTTATCCATGTGTCAAAAGAGCAGACATCTTTATTCTTTTAAAAAAATCCGGATGACAACTGAAGGCTGCATGTGCGCGAGATCGAGTACATAGCATTTTGGATACATGGAACAAGCCCGTTTTTGACAAGGCATTCCTGGCTTCTTCGGCTCCCTTTGTTATTCATGCGCCTGTTTATTGACCCCCAAATTCCCTTTACCTTGTGTTCGCTAGAAATGCCTATGTTGGCGCCGGCGTTTGTCTCGTTATTACAGGGAACGGTATGGGCTCATTTCTCCGTCAGGCACAGCCTCATAAGTCTAACAGACAAAATGGCCAAGGAAGGCATACGGGAAGTTATTTGTAGTGTTTTAGCAGTAGTGTAGTAATTGTCACATAAATGGAGACGAATTAAAGTGCACGAAAACCCACAGAAGCCGTTGGTGGGGACCGAACTCACAAGCTTCGGAGAACGCGTCCGACGCTCTACCAAATCAGCTACGGCGGCGGTCGTTCCATCGCCTACTTTATTGGGTATTTCTGTACATATTACTCTTCGGAGTGTCTGTCAGCACCAAGCGTACCGATGGCGGCGAGCGTGGAGCACTCATTTGCCAGAAGGCGTCATGTAGTACGTGGTCTTATAGCGAGAGGGTTGCCGACGGATAAAACCACCGCATGCTACTTGAAAGGCCAAGTCTGCTGGAACTTGGCACGCGCTGTGAAACAACAAAACGGGAAAGGTACGAGAGATCGTTTCTTTGTTAGACACAGCCTCATTAATCTAACCGACAAAGTGGCCGAGGAAGGCATAGAAGTTATTTCTAGTTTATTTATCTGAAGTGTAGTAATTGTAAGATAAATGCAAACGAATTAAAGGGAACAAAAAACACACCAGCCGTCGGTGGGGACAGAAGTAGGGCTGAAAAAAAAAAACACTGCAGATCACACGCATTGTGGATATCGGTGTCATGCGAAGAAGCCAGCGACGAAATTGCCTACGACGAATTTTTTTCATATCAAGCGAAGTCTTACGCGTAAGATTAATGTCCTTATGCAAAGAGCACGAGCGGGTGTATGGTTAACGTGGGATAACCAGGAACGTCGACAGCACCATGGCGACCGAGTGATAGCTCATGTCACGACGAAACGTCGGCACTCATTTCAATGCACAGCATAGCCCTTTCATTTGTGCCCGTAAAATGAACGATACGGTGCGCTGAGGTGCTATCATAAGAGTCATTCGTTGAGGTATATCTACAGAATAGAGCAAAGTTCGACAAAAGCATGCTGAGTGATAGTAAAAGACATGCATTGTTTGTTACATTGCTATGATAGCGCTTAATACACATTAGAAGCGCAGTTCACGTTACATAAACATCATCTTCACAACTGTCGGTGTGATGGGTTTAGGTACTATACCGATACCGTGCGGGAGCAGCCGCCGTATGGCCTAGTGGTAACGCTCTTGTTTGGCACCTCGGGGACTCTGGTTCGATGCCCCCCTACTGCATGGTAGGTAGGTTGCGTGTGTGCTTGTGTGCTTGTTAGATTTGTACTTCAATTTCAAGCTGCGACAAGCTGTGCGCCTTTATTAGCATTAATTGTATTCTAATGATCTGTTAAATGTCTATTTTAGATGATCCTTGATTGACATAGGCTGTATAAAATTCTGACACGTGTGGCGCATACCCACATACCGCAGGTCGAGCACTACGGGTATCAGTCACACATGATTGCAGTATCGTTAATCAGGACGTACATGACGCGTCTATCATGTTGGTGGTGTAAATATCAGTCATCCATGTCCGTTATACATTTGTACTCTACCATGCGAATATTCGGGTATATCAGGCGAAAAAGAAGACCAGGAAATCACCGAAACGTAGGCGACTAGATAGATAGATAGATAGATAGATAGATAGATAGATAGATAGAT
This sequence comes from Hyalomma asiaticum, assembly GCA_013339685.2. Classification (NCBI taxonomy): domain Eukaryota; kingdom Metazoa; phylum Arthropoda; class Arachnida; order Ixodida; family Ixodidae; genus Hyalomma; species Hyalomma asiaticum. The sequence continues at coordinate 209,486,376 of CM023481.1, forward strand.
AGATAGATATGGTCAGCGTTGTTACAGTTCGCCTCGCAATTAAAAAAATGATTGACCGAGCACGTAGCAAAATCTAGCTTACGCTAGCATTGTGCTGCGTCCTCTGCTCAGGTCTGGGAGTTTCTTGTGTGTGTGTGTGTGTGTGTGTGTGTGTGTGTGTGTGTGTGTGTGTGTGTGTGTGTGTGTGTCAGTAGAGCAACAAATAAGATGAATATACCAGATGTTCCATTTCGACGTTATCCCAGCCGCGGCGGCTGCATTTCGATGAAGGCGAAATGTTGAGGCCCGTGTGCTGTGCGATGTCAGTGCACGTTAAATAACCCCAGGTGGTCGAAATTTCCGGAGACCTCCACTACGGCGCCTCTCATAATCAGAGCTGGTCTTGGGACGTTAAACCCCACAAATCAATCAATCAAATGTTGAGGCCCGTATACTGTCCGACATCAAAGTACGGTAAAGAACCGCAAGTTGTCGATAGTTCCGGAGACCTCCGCTACGGCGTCTTTTATAACCATATCGCGGTTTTGGAACGTAAGACTTGTGTCATGATTATTCATCTTATCGTTTTATTAAATGGTAAGTCTATGGGTATGCAATGTACATGGCCAATAAAACGATGAACCTTACTTGAGACACTTACCTGATACATTTTTATTGCTGTCAGTGCTTGGGCAAGATGTGAGGCATTTTTCCCCTTCAGAAACATTTTAGCACCATTGCGCGGTATGTACTCATTTACCACTACGTTGTGCTGTTTTTTTTTAATGTCCTGCCGTAGCAGCCAATAAATAATAATAAGCAAGCCCCAATTCTTCGTCTCCTGCTTTCACCATAAAAAAATTGGATTCGCTCCTGGAACTGCGTTTACTTCTCAGAATTCATCAATGCTCGTCTCCGTAGCTTGCACCCAGATATTCAGTTCCGCCTTCCGTCAGGAATACCTCGAGCTGAGGAGACACTCCTCTGACGTCTGTGGCTTGGCATTTCCTTCACAAACGCCTGCTCAATTCGTATTGGAAGGGCAAACGACCCTATGTGCGAGAACTGCGGCTGCGACGAAACGATATGTCATCTTCTATGTGAGTGTCCCCGTTTCAGTGGCCCCAGGAGAGACCTTACCGCTGCTCTTGACAGACTTTCCAGGGGCCCTTTGTCCGAGGGACGAGTCTTGGGACACTTGCCGGGAACATCGTTAACACGGAAAGCTCTCAACGCGTTGTTGCAATTTTTAAGGACGAGCGGTCCAAGGGACAGACGCTAAGCAGTGTCGCGTTTTTTTTTTCCTCGCTCTTTTTTCTTTTTTTCTTGTCGTGTCTCTTTTCTATTATCTTTCATTCCCTTTACCCTTTCCCCCCTGCACAGGGTAGCCAGCCGGTCTCAGCAATGGCTAAGCTCCCTGTCTTTTCTCTTTTTGTTCCTCCTCTTCCTCCTTTTCTTCATTTCCGCGCGCAATATTTTCTTGGAACAGGTAATCTGAGGAAACTGTGAACTCTCTCGTTGGAATCATTTGCTCAGCGTACTGAATATATTAGTTTTTCTTGAAGTTTGAGTGCAATACTCAACATACCTCGATTTATTAATATTATTCTGTATTATCATGAATTCATATCCAGTGCATTGTTACAGCTTTTCATCTCTGTAAGTGATATTGCTTTTACAGCACTACCAAGCAGTATAATTCATTTAATGTTATTCGTCTTGTTTTCATTCCTTGTATACACTCTTGCACGAGCCCAGAAAGGGCTGGCAGTACCTGCAAATAAAAACATTTGGAGCGTTTCCCTACGGGAAAATTTGGCGCCAGTCGAATTTTGGCGAGTGCGTGGCTATTTTTCTTTCTTTTTTTGTAGAAGCGGGACTAGCCCCGCAGTACTGTTTCGAAAATAAACGTTCGTTCGTTCGTTCGTTCGTTCGTTCGTTCGTTCGTTCGTTCGTTCGTTCGTTCGTTCGTTCGTTCGTTCATTCATTCATTCATTCATTCATTCATTCTTGCCCCTTTTTTTCCTCTCTCTGTCTGTCTTTGTATTTTTTTCTTTGTCGATTTATTTCTTGTTTCCTGTCTTCCTTTCTCGTTCTTTTTTTCGTTTCTTTCTTTCTATTATTCATTCTGTCCTTGTTTTTTCTTTCTTTTTATGGTTCTTTCTTTGTTTGTTTGGTAGAAAAATGCAAGGGACTCATACGGCTCAAATATACTCACGTCATGTCCGTTTACCGAGCGTGCACTGCTTTCGCGATGATGATTGTTTTCGCGTACTGACGCCCGACGCCAACGACGCCGACACTTGTGAGGCAATACAAGCTTCGCTTGAAAAATATGGCCATACGTAGGACTGAAGATCTTCACATTGTAGAACTTCTGTTAATGCGCTGGGACCCGAACTTACAGCCCCTCACTTCACGACGAGAGGCGGCCGATGCTCTACCAATGCGCTAACGCCGACCATGCTTGGAGATGTGCGAACACGCCTTGTATTTGTTCTTCGACGCTCCCGTCCGGCTTAGCACGCGCGCATCCAGCACATTGCCTGGAACGCTGCCGCCATCCAGGAGAGGCAAAGTGAATCACTGTACGTTTACGTAGCCTGTCTTGAATGACGGCACCATTCCAGGAGCGTTCAAAAGTCCGCCTTGAGGAACGCGTGCGGAGCCCAGCGGGCATCTGAAAGAAGCGTGATAGGAAAGAGCATAGCCGCGTTCGTGCAGCCTCGAGTGTATGTGCGCCGACAGCGCAGTGGTACAGCAACGGTCACCTTTTGCCGTGAGTAGCTTTCCCCCGCCGACCATTCTTCGAGTGTGATGGCAGCAAGAACACTGCTGCGTTAGGCGCCCAAGCACGGTAACGACGTTCACGGGTCAATGTGGCGCAAGTAAATATGGTCGACACATTTGTCGCATGGCATTTATGATCGACTGTGTCAAGTTATTACGTAAACTACTTCAGTTACCACAAGTAGTTGGTCCTTGAAGTTATGGACGCGATGCGTGAACGTGGGTTCATCCACGTGAAACAGTGCCGCACGAGCGAAACACCGATAACAATGGGTAAGTTCATCTCGATGTAGCAATGAACATTCAACTGCGAAGACACATTTCGCTTTCGTGTTATACCGATGTCGTTGACAGAGGGATCAGCCAGATTTTTATTTGTGGTTTTTTTGTAAGGGACACTAAAGGCAAATATTAAGTCGACGTGCACTGTTAAAATATCATTCAAGAAACGTCGTAGTGCTTGTTCTGTGCCAACAAAATGGCTAGTAGTCGGCACGCCATTAAAGCACTACATTTCCATTACGCTACCTGATTAATTCAACACCGACCGAACGCGCAAAGGCGCACAGTTATCGCGCCTAGCAGACACCGACTGGACGGTAGGCAGAGGCGCCTGCGGCCGACGACGCTCAAGAAGTCTGCTCAGATCAAGGCCCAGGTGCCGTGTCCGACCGAGTTTAACGGCACGGCTGTTTATTTACCATCACGTTTTTGCACAAAACCCATAACCAAACGATGGGCGATACTTCGCTTCTGCTACGGCCTCGCGCAGCGGCTTGACTCATATAGTTTGTAAAAAAAACAAAAAAACAGTGGAGCACTTGCCCACTTAAAGAAGCAAGCGAAAGCCCGTTTGTTATATTTAGTAGACGTACCTACCTTTTACATACTTAAAAACATTAGCACGTCACTTACAAGAGCAAAAATCTTGAAGTTCGAGCACAGCTATATCTGGAACTTAAACCTTCATGGACGCTGCTAAATCTCGGCACAGGTAGAGGAGGCAACATTGCCATAACGCACAATATTGCCAAATTTCTGAGCGCTTGGTATTTTTATAACCGCGAAAAAGCAACAAGTACCCAAGCACACACATACTTTTTCCAAAATCTTCCGTTTTAGTGCAATATTTTGTAGTAAACGACCTCTTTTTTCTGAAGTCGCAAAGCCATATGGAGCCAGAAGAACGAAGACTATGCAAATCCATTTCATACCCATCATTCCCATGCTGGCTTCTTTGACACTCCCACCAACACTAGCGCCACATTTCTTTCTAGTATTTTAGTAGGAAACTCTATGCCTTGATGGTCTTCGTCCTCCCCGCCGGGCGAGGAGGACATCGAGGCACCCGGCAGCAGCGGAGAAACGTGGGGCGCTATCGGAGATGTTTGTTCGGAACACAATCCGTTCGCTCGCTGCAACGTCACGACCTGGGGGCGCGGCTCTGGTTGTTCGCGCTGCGGATTTGGCGCGAGTGAGCGCGGCGCAGGCTCCAGGGATTGGTTACGATCCTTTGTTTGGGTGGGCGCTGTTTTATGACAGGGTGATCCGTAAAATATGCGGGAACTGGAGAGCGGGAGCAGCGAATGGGCAACCGGTCAACATCCCAAATATTAAGGAGCATGTTTTGTTGTTTCCTTTTCGACAATATTCTAAAAAATAAACCATATTTTGTCTCGAAATGAATAATACTGCTTTATGAAAAGGCAGTATTATTGTTTCGCGAGCTTAAACGCGTGACATGCACAGAAAACACGGTCATGCAAAAGCGTGGCCCCCGCCCCGCTGCTTACGTGGTAAGCATGAGCGCGGCCAATGACATGCAGTGAAAAGCGAGCAAAACCGCCCGCGTTGGCAAACAACGATCACCAATCTCCCCCCTGTGTTCATAACGTCTGCTCGACCACGTCATCGAGCCGAGTTAGCAGAATATCTTGCAGGTGGCGCAAGCTTCGTTGTGCCTTCACCTAAATTTCTCGGGGTACATAGCGGTGATGTGAAACAACGAGCTACTTCACAGCCGACAACATGGATTTACATCGGGTCTTTCAACTGTAACGCAGCTCGCTGAACTGACAGATGAAATTACTAGTGCAATTAATGATGGAAACCAAACAGATGCGATTCTTTTAGACTTTTCGAAGGCTTTCGACGTCGTTCCGCATGAATACTTACTTACAAAGCTACCCGCATTTGGAATAGACAGGAAAATAATTTCCTGGATCTCCAGTCTTCTAACATTTGGAATTGACAGGAAAATAATTTCCTGGATCTCCAGTTTTCTAACAAATCGAACATAACGAGTGAAGATTGGAAAGAATGTTTCACAGCAACTTGAGGTTTACTCAGGGGTTCCTCAGGGGTCCGTCCTCGCTCCAATTTTATTTGTCATGTACATTGATGATATTCATTTCAAGGTTCATGGAACGGCCCAAATGCGGCTGTTTGCCAATGACGGCGTAGTATATAGTGTGTAGCCCGTCATCGGAATGATCAAATCTAACTGAATAACTCACTACAGTCTATCTGTTTATGGTTTAATACATGGAGTATGAGACTTAATGCGTCAAAAACCAAATGCATCACATTCACCAATAAGAAAATTCCCATTGATTTCACATACACTGTTGGCAACATTGCACTCGAAAAATGTCATCAGGTAAAATACTTGGGCCTTATCCTCACGTCAAATCTTAACTGGGATCCTCACATCTCCTCCATCTGTCAGACTGCTGAACGCAAACTATCATTCTTACGAAGGAAGTTGCGCAACACTCCACCAAATGTGAAATTAAATGCCTACAAAACACTCATCGGACCATCATCAGAGTATGCTGACTTAATCTGGAGCCCTTGCCAAAAACATCTAGCTGAAAAAATTGAGCGCATACAAAAACTGGCGGCTAGATTCATATATTCTGTCTATTCTACACAATCTAGCGTCTCTGAATTATTAGCGAAAGCAAACCTTGAACCACTTTCAAAACGAAGAACAGTTTCAAAGCTTAAATTTATTTATCTTCTGTGCAATGACCATTTCAAAATTCCAAGGTCACGTTATTTGCGTCATCCTTTCTCACATTCATCAAGAACAAACCACATCAAAACAATTCGACAACCTTCTAGTCGCGTCAACCTACACAAACATTTACTCTTTCCCTCAGCAATTTCTCGGTGGAACAAGTTGCCTGATAGTGTTGTGCAATGTAATGATGTGGAATCCTTTGTTTCTAATGTATAAGCCATTAATTTTTGTTAATGACTGCTTTTTTTTTTTGTTGCCTTCTGTAACCACTCCTGCAAGGGCCGAGTGACCTGCAGTATATTCAATTAAATAAAAATGTAGATAAGATGACGTTTCAGATTTTCTCAAGCGCTCACCCATCATTTTAAGAAAAGATTTTTCGTTTAGCGTTCCTTTAAAAATCTGCTGCCAAGATAGCACTCAAGGATGTCTTATCATTGCTCATTCGGCTTGTTCCGCCACCCAACTGATAAGATGGTTAAAGGTATTTGCATATCTCGACATGCAGGGGCTCCTACCAGAAGTTTCGGCCAGTATTCACATAAATTTGACTAACGCAAAAATACTCTGAAAGGGGGTTTTTGTGTAAGAACATTTATGTGAATACTGGCCATAATGAGTACACAAAATATCAATGTTATGTGCATTGGCAAGGCTGGCCAATACAAAGCAGCTCTGTTAAAGGAAAAGCTTTTCGTATTGACCCTCTCGTTCCATAGTTCGCGCCCAGTTGCTCCTCTGAAGTAACGTTAACTGTTTATCAGCCGTTACCCGAAGAGCAGCCTATACCAATAGCAGGGTCGTGGCTACGTGGTGGTCCATATGTGGACCAAACAGGCAGGTACCTGAGCGTTGCATTGAGGTAGCACTCAAACTGTTTAAGTAAATTGGACGGTGAGCACCTTAGTGTGCACTCTAGAGACAGCGCGTGTGAAGCGTATTTTAAGCGCGTTGCCATACTTTGTGGGAGTGCTAATAAAGCGGCTAGGGAACTTTTCGAAGCACACTTCATTAAAATGAAAGGAGACATGTGTGTGAGCGATACTTTTGGGTGGCTGTGTGATGCTATGGTGCACTTGTTTGACATGCACTTGATGCAACAAAGCACAGATCTGTGCTTTGTTACATGATTGCCCTGTGTAGCGCATGTGCTAGTATGGTTAGACACCCTTCTTCCATCCTGAATAAAATCAATTGGCAGTTATTGCTCTGTGTGTCTGTGTGTACCTCTCTTATGTCGGTTGTTTTAGCGCCCTGTAAGTGTGTGTACCAATTCAAACCGACTAGCCCAAGAAGAAGTTTTATTAAGGGCGCACGTCACTTCCTTTTCTTTATTAGCCACTGTTGACGACTCACAGTTACAGGCGGGCAAAGTGCCACTCAGAAGATTGATGCAGCTGAAAATAAAGATCAATGCCCCGCCACGGTGGTCTAGTGGCTAAGGTACTCGACTGCTGATCCGAGGTCGCGGGATCGAATCCCGGCCGCGGCGGCTGCATTTCGATGGAGGCGAAATGTTGAGGCCCGTGGGCTGTGCGATGTCAGTGCACGTTAAAGGCCCCCAGACGGTGAAAACTTCTGGAGCCCTCCACTACGGCGTCTCTCATAATCACATAGCGGTTTTGGGGCGTAAAACCCCAGAAATCAACGAAAATAAAGATCATTCACGTCTCTCAGTCACGAAGAAAATCGATGCTTGTGGATCACACACCTCTTAGCCGAAAATTGAGCAGTTTAGTTCTCAAAGAATAGCGTTGAGAGCGGCGGCAAGGTTTACAGCGTTACGCTGAAGCCCATCAAGCCAGGCTGTCTAATAATCAGGTCGCAATTCTGGCGCTCAAAATTGTTCTTCAGTGACCGTTCAAAGCTTGGCAGAATTATCATAATGCTGTAAATGTTGAAATTTAGGAGTTAATAGTAGATTAGTGCTCCTAACTTGTCTTCATTTTCTACAGTAGCCTTACGGAGTTGTATGTTGTACGAGTTTCCGGACAGTGTAAGCAGTCTGCCGCATGGTCGCCATTGTAGTCCCCCGCCTCTGATTGTGGCGAGGCTGAATGAAACGAGCAAAGCATGCGCACCTTCCTCTTTGCACACATGAGCTAGAAACAAGATTGCGGCTCGAGGAACCTCTCCGAGAAAAGCACTTTTCCAAAAAAGAAATGAAGGCAGCCAACAGAGTGCGCCAGGCGTATACAAGGAAAGTCGCATGTTCCGACAAGATTCGACATGGGCTCAGAGCACGTTCTTGCGCTGAAACACGTAGCGCTATATAAGGTCTCCCTTCCAGCCGTCGTCCGTGTAGTTTTGCCTCGCTCGCTGTGCTGTGGATATACCCGAGTTTCTCCTGGCCCCTCTGCAGTGAGGTTTTCTTCAAGATGTGCCAAGCAACTTGCACGAGCATGTTCGCTGCCGGTAAGACGATCGTTGCACGACTTTCTTCAGAGCGCCACGATCATCTCAGTGATGTCGGGCAATATTGTTCTGATGTTCGCAGCTAGACAAACGCTACTCCGCAGCCTTCTTGGTATACCGTTGGCACGCATTTATACAGCGACTTTCGCAATGACCATTGCCCCCTTTCTTTTCCCTCAGTAAAAATGTCTACATTGATATTTGCGATGGTAATTACACATAAATTATGCCTACAATTGCCCAAAAGACAATAAAATGAGTGAAAATGCTTAGCTAGCAAAGGCCGAAGTATCAATTCGTAGGAGCCATGCCAGAATAGCTGCAGATGTACTAAACTGATGAAGTTTATTGTGTTGTCTGTGCACTACAAGGCGGTAATGCTAAAGTGTCCTTTAGTATTTCCGTCTTGTCGATGGTAGTTTGATATCCCCTGTTGTTGCTGTAACATTCAATATTATTGCGCCATATCTTCAACGCTGTAAATCGAGCGTAATATTTCCTAGCATCTCTTGTTCTCCCATGAATGCAATTGCTTTAAATCTCTGTGCCTCCACAAACAAACGTACACAAGAAACATATTCCATGTTATGCATCCACCTGCTTTTTCTGTAAAGCAGTACGGGATGTTTGACACGAACCTGCTTTTTCAATATGCATACCCTGTTTTGTCTAAATATTTGTTATGCTTCAGTAAGTTGTCGAAACGATAAGCAGTGTAAACCGCAATATTCGTGCCTGCTTAGAGATGCGGCCTCATTGCACGCTTTGTTGTACTTCATAAGCAACTACCGGTACTGCTATATGTACCGCTATTTCCTATTCAATGTCTCAACGTCCTTGTTTTTTGTCGTTTTATTGTTGTTGTTTTACTGCTAGAATTTCTAGTTGATGCAAATGTGTCATTATTCGCAGTTCTGCTCATCCTTTCCTTTGTCTCTGCCCACGACATTGCTGAGGAGCTGAGGGTAAGTTTTCCATGAAGCAAATAGCTGCAGTAGAGGGCTATGTACAGTTTCGGTTATGTACAGTCGGCAATGTTCAACACTTTTACAACAGTGTCGAGAAAATGAACGAATTCGGTCGCCGCAGACTTGCATGTAGTCAGTGATTGTTGCCCCGCCACGGTGGTCTAGAGGCTATGGTTCTCGGCTGCTGATCTGAGGGTCGCGGGATCGAAACCTGGGCGCGGCGGCTGCATTTTGATGGAGGCGAAATGTTGAGGGCCTTGTTCTGTGCGGTGTCATTGCACGTTAAAGAACTCCAGGTGATCAAAATTTCCGAAACACCTCTACTGCGGAGTCTCTCATAATCATAGCGTCGTTTTGCGACGTAAAACCCCAGAAATCAAGTAATCAGACAGTGATTGTCTTAAATGTAAAAAGCATTTATTTTTCAAATAATTATCAACAGAACTTGCGAGTAGAACCTGTTAGATTAGCAACGTACCTTTCAATGAGATCATACACCCACGGTCCCATTCATGGTTTATCCTACGCACTCTGCACCATACTTTCAATCCATAGCTTCTGTTAATTTTTGCGAAGCTTTGACGTCCACTCTTACTTCGCGTATAGCTGCTCATTGCACATTACAGAATTCTGATATCAAAAGCAACAAATCCAATATGATCTATTTACAGCTATATATCATTATAATGATCGCCATAATTTCCAATAACTGTGACAGCCACAGCCTCCATAACACAGCCTCGAAGGCTGCGCTGTGGAGAACATAGTGAGAGTGAGCTATGCATGCAATGTTATCTAGCCTTCGTTGCCTCTAAGACCTCGTACAACACGAAAACGAATTTCGCTCGCCCCGCTCCACATAATGACATGCGTGACAAGATTTTGCTAGAAATACTTATATCGAAAGCGCAGTGAATATTCTGAGCTTTGTAGCCGTTGGCACTTGTAAAGTGATTGGCTGTACGAGCTCACGCAATAATATTGAAGGCCGAAGTCCTAAGAACAAAATAACAATTTTCTACTTCGCAGTAACAAAACGAAATATTATAGATGAAAAGAGAAACAATTGCGTATTTTCGTGCTTCTCTTCGCACGACTGCTAGTGCAGCAGATTTAGAGCGATGCACTTAAGCAATTGCCCCAGCAGCGCGCGTTTTGATATAGTCTACACCTTGTTCTCCTTGTTCTGTTGAATTGCAGATGAAACGCCAGACATACTCCCTGCCCCATGGTTCCGAGCTTCTGCTTGAACCCCTGACAACGAGGTTTATCTGTCGCCACGACGGCTACTTCGCAGACGTGGACAACAACTGCAGGGTTTACCACATCTGCACTCGGTACGTGAACGCGTCACGGTGTGCACTACACCGGGCGAACACGATAACTTTTAACTGCAGAAATTTCTGCATGCTGATTCTTAAACACCCTACTAGTTTGACGAACAGGTTGTAAATTAAGCGGACATGAATGAAAAACTAAACAGTGGATTGACTTTTACGAACGTAATGGTTAATACGAGTCTACGGAATTTACTGAAGTTTACAAATTTCGCCGGGCTGGCGGGATTCACCGAGGAATCGTTCAATTTACCATCATTTGTCTATGCCTCAGAAAAAAAGGCATGTCAAATGTATTCGTTTTTAATGTACAGGCAGGGTGAACTTATACCGAACAATCAAAAACAGTAAAAAAAATTAACGCTGCTTATCTCATTAGGTATGAATTACGTTTCCAGGTTGGATAAAAAAATAAAGAATACCTAGAGCCATCTCTTCACCAATTAATAAACTAATTACATAGTCTACTTTCCTACAAACTTTGTGGCACTTGCTTATGGTGAAAAGCCGAAGGCAATCATTGAGGAAACTCTGGTTACCAGTTCTCTTTGGATTTCTAAAGGTTTACATAACCAGCAAAAATAATTGGCGCCAAATAGTTTATTCCGTCTCCTTAGTTTATCGCACGGCACAGAAGATAGTGCCTTTCTGTCCAATACATCTGTGACGCAAAAGCGTGGCGTGAAACCAGTCTTCCTAAGCACTTCCTTCTCTCCGTGGGATGATTGTCATTTTTGGAGCAATTCCCAATGGACGCGCATGTAGTAACTTCCGCAGCAGTATGACATCCTGTCGATGTCAAAGATGCGTTGGATCGCAAGCCATGCTTCGTGGGGCTGAAAGCGTAGCCAAGTGATCTGGGCGAATCATTTGACGACAGCAATTTTGGCCAACGTGTACATATACAAACGTAGAAACGCGGAACAAGACTTCCATTGCGACTTTCCTCAACATTCCAATCCAAGGCACGTGCCGTAAAGGTTGTTAATTTGCAATGTAAATGATGTAAGTATGTTGATAAGTGAATAGATTGATTTGTTTCTTGTTGCAAATGGTATTCGTCTGAGCACTTGATGTGTACTACTAACCTTTTTAGACTTCTTCATTATTTTTTTCATGTTTGTAATGAGAAAAATGCAATTTTTATTCGACACTCTATGTAATATTGTCCCAATCAACCCGACGTTTTTTTACAAAGCTAACATGTATGACATTCTTATTCATTATACATACCGTGGGCGAATACGGCGATTATCATGCCTTTATCAAGATTACTGGTACTTTCACACGTTCTAAAAATGCCTACAATATGTCGCTTAATCCGATTCGCAAAAGTTTAAATATTACTATTGTGTAATTCATTACTTACTCGATGACTGTCCGAAACATTTTTTATGCCAAGCCTCCTCAAAACCATTCTCCTCCCAAAAAATAAAAGTGCGCTGCCTTCTTGAGCTTCCGTTATCGTGACGTAAATTGTAAACCTCACGTCGAAGTTCATTTGATAACGTTTCATGTTTTTCCGTTACTTTGCTTTGGTTATATGATGTTTCAAGCTTTGGTGACACACTAATTAAAGGAACAATGTGGGAAGTAGCTTTATGTGTGGTAACGTAGTTTGTTGCCGTGTGAACATACGCCCACAAGATACGCACGGCGAATTAGGCTTCATACTGCTGTCTTATTGGGTAACTCAGCCAACGTTATACCCAAGCTGTTGTTTCTTTGCCTTCCTATAAACGTTTCCTAAATGTCCGACTAACTGATACACTAGAAGTGTGTTGCTGGCGGAATAATCCCAACGACCGAACAACGTTCGACTCTTCTAGGCGCAGACTGTATAAGTTGTTTTTTCACCGTTGTCGAACATTAACTGGAACACCTCCTATATTTTGTGCTTAGCAATCTGTCACGCAATTACGGCGCGTAAGTTATATTACGTAGAACATTAACTAAGAGTGTAACGTGGAATTAAGACAACTATCGGGTAAACAGAATCCACGAGTCGCAGCTGCAGAAGGAAAGTTAAGTGCATTATGCGGCTTCGCGGAATCGTTGATAAGAGGCTACATACACAGGTCGCTGCGATACGCTTCGCTCTCAAGGAGATATTTGGCGTTCTGAACACGCGCTCTTAACGTCGCCCTCCCGCCTACCCTCCTTCCCCTTTCCCTCCTCCGCCATCGTCGCCGTAGAGTGCTGCCCCTTGATTAAGGTGCTTAATCAAATATTTCCAACTGAGTGATCAATATCTTATGGCCACATCACTTCCTAGATGACTTCATGTATATCTCGACAACGTTTTATGCTGAAATCTTAATTGTCCTCATTATAAGGACGTGCTTAAAATTATCCCGCTCTTTCGCAGCGCGGCTAAATGCGAGAACGTCCCTGTGCATCGATTTAGGATCTCGCTAAGAAAACGCCGGGTGGACCAAATTAACCTCGAGACCCCGGCTACGGCGCGCCTAATAATTATGACGTAATTTTGGTGCTCAGAACTACAGAATTAATTTTGCAGAGCGTTTCGTCGGGCGCTACGGCGACGCATATGTAAGTCGTTCACTAGCAATATATACCCGCACATATGCACTCTGCAAGGCGAGCTGTAATCCCTCTAAGTACATGTTTGGACAAGCCTTTAGTTTTATAGAGAACAGCTGTGATCTTTGTGGCGGCGTAATTCATAAATTTTGTATTGCCTTGTCATCGCTCTGACTGGCTGGCTCACGCTTATATCTCGTTAGGTATATGTGTTTTTTAAATGTGCGCAGTTTATTCGCTCAATGTTTTTCCCTTTATCTTTTACTTCTCTTGCAGCGGAACTACCAAGCTAGCATTATATCAAATTATTGGGACTAGTTAAGCCGTCAGACTCACCAGAATTTACTTGAATCTTTACAGTCTTTACAATGTTACCGATAGTTGATATGAAATGCAAGCGTAATTATACAATGTTACATTCTGATCCATTTCCAGATCTTCAGTTTGCACATGAGGCGACTTTCTTGTGCACGCTATCTTTGTGCGTAGTTAAGTCGGATGTGAGAAGTAAATGTAGTGTGTGCATTACCAGCTTCTCAGAAGAAAAAAAAGCAATGAAAGAAAGAAAAGAAACACAGTCTTAAGTTACGAGCGGAGCTGTTGGCATCCTTTTCGCAGAGTATTGTTTTGTGGTCCAACTCGTGCTCTGGTATGCCAACCCAGTAAGGTCTCTCCAGGTAAAACATATTTTTTGGCTTTTTTTTCGTCGTAAAACGTTAGTTTCGATAGGTTTTCTCGACCCCTTTTAACAAGCCACTGCTGCAAAATAATATTTGCCACAATTCACAGGCGTCGGTTTTAAAGAAGCAATGCTGCTTAAGCGGGAACCGTTGTCTCATGCTTAAACTGCCTCGCACCACTTTCTTTTTAACAGTAACACATTACCACATGACCAAGTAGCCCTTTCCAGTGGTTAAGTACTCAATGTTGTTTCGTAAAGTGGTCATATGCATAAAAGAACCTAACAATATTTGGGAAATACAGTGTTTACTTTATTTCTGTTCTAATGCGAACAAAGATGATATTCTCAAATTTCACCTCTACAAGGTTTATTGATTAATTTCTGGGGTTTTACGTCCGAAAACCACGATATGACTGTGAAGGACACCGTAGCGGAGGGCTCCGGAAATTTCGACCATCTGGGTTCTTTAAGGTGCCTTGACATCGCACAGTGCAGGAGCCTGAACGTTTCTGCAAGGCAATATAAAACGTTCAAAGGGTTGTTTAAACAGGCATTAAATACTGGAGTGTGCAATGTTGCACAGATATCTCCTCGCTACCACTCAACACACAAACTTTTGAAACTGAGTATGTCGTATCCGAACAACGCAGAAATAAGCGTACGAATGGTAAGGCAAGGTGGGCCCTAAAGTGTAGAGCACTTTAGGGACCACGGCAGTTGGCATCTCCTGTGATCTCATGTCGTCGTGCTCACGCCCAGAGAACAGCACTTGAAAACAGGGCCAAAACATACCAATAACTGGCCAAAACCGGTTGAAATGAATGCGTTGAAATAAACCAAAATCGTTAAAATAAACCAAATTAGTATAATAAAATGACAGATACACTTCAGGTGTAAATAGTGGCCTAATGAGGTCAAATTCAGCGAAAATAATTCGAACACGCCGACGATAAACACAACAGACACTTTGGCATCCTTCAGTCTCGAAAGAACACAACAGAAACACAAGGAAACGCAAGCGAATCACTGCGCAGCGATTCGTACAGCTTTCACCGCAGTGTAACTTAGATTTTTTTTTTATCACGTGTTCCCTACACCGCTTTCTGCCCGCAGGTCCGCCGAGACGCGACAGCTGCAGCGGTTCAGCTTCCTGTGCGGAAACCTGACCATGTTCAACCAGCTGACGCTGACGTGCTCGCGACCCGAGGACTCTGTGCCGTGCCGGAACGCTCCGGTCTTCTACTATGTCAACGATAACATCGGCTACCAGACACACCCTTCCTGTACGACGATGACGTCAGTAATGCCGACCAGTTCATTCACAATAACAGGCTGCTCGAAGCCAACCCGGCAGCCAAGCGACCTTTCTAAGCCGAGTGCCCTCCACGACGACGCGCAATCACTGTTGACACGGGGTGTGCCGACTTCGCGAGCGCATGATCGACGAAATTCGCAAAACGCGATCATGGTGATGCCTGTGGGAAAGAAAAAGATAGGCCCAAGTTGGTCCACGCTGTCACTTATCAAACTGAGATTAACCCTGCGAAGAAAGTTCACCTTTATGTATGGGCCGTAAGCAGCATCAAGAGAACACAGGTTACGCCTCATGACATTACAGCGAGGTAACGAATGTGCATAATGATACGAAGCAAACGTGTTCATCGCCACTTCGATTGTATGTACGTACATCTTATCTATTGTAGAACACGGTGGCACTTCGCGTACATTGTAACAGGCAGCAGCTCCCAAAGCGTGGAGCTCAGCCCGCATCACTGTCATATGTGATTAAATCAATAAAGGAAGCAGAATCTCCCGAGTGTTCCTGGAAAATCATTCGTTAACAAGAAGTGAACGACCGCATGCAGATATGTTCTGTCCACGCCTCGTTCTTCTCATATATGAAGTGCTTCTCGAAGGCTGTCAATGCTTTATAAATGCATAGGTTTCTGAAGAAATAAGGAAACTTCTCTAAAAGGAAACTATCAAGTGCGACGAGCATTCAAAAACAGTGTTAAATCACTCAAATTACGGTTATTTAAGTAAGGTTTACTATGAGATCCATTAATTATTTTACGGTACATGGTGCAAGAATTCTCTCTCCGGCTACTATTGTATAGCCGGTTAGTTAGATATATCCACCCGCCATAAAATCCGAGTTGCGCGGATAGGCGCCATCGAAGTGGCGGTATAGATGTGCTGTTGTTCAAGCTACTTGTTTAAAATAAAATGCCGTTTTGTGCACTAAAGCATATAATGTAACTAGAATGGTTACGTACTTCCTAATATATTTTGGTAATGAATATTTCGAAACTGTTGTCGCGCGGAAATTTTCTGCAAACAGAACACGACTTGCGAAATCATAGCCGACAATTAAATTGCAATACATGCTACAATTAATGTACGATCGTCGACTTTTGTAGAAATTGTCTTTTTTTCCTGGATAACGCCTTCAATAAAATTTGTTGGAAGTCTTCGGAAAAACACCTACAAGCCTCTAAGCAGCCAAACAAGCCCCGTTTTACATAGAAAATTAGTAATATCAGTGCACAGGACAGAGAGTGTCGCTGTTCTTGCACGTTTATTGCGTTATACTATGTATATCAATTAACCAGCCCAGTGAAATATTATTATGTAACGATAGAGGAACCACTCTTGAGCATGTACTCTGGGATTCTGAAATTCCCCCTCACTCCCTAGCTCAGGTCTCCAAGATCAACTTTGAGCCATCCAGAAATCCCGGGAAGCTACCGAGAGGAAGACGCGTAGAACACTGTTCGCCACCTTCGCGAGTTGAAGACAAAATTTCAGCGTTGCTACCTCATCAAATCGGCGCAACCACAATCTCACTGAGCGCCGATTTAAATATTGTTTACACGCAATATAATGGATGTTCGATTGTCCAAATACAATTTTTAGCACTCTTACAAGAGTGATGGGAAACGCTTTCTTATGCGGTCTTCCGGTATGATTTCATTTTTCCGACAGTGCCTGGCCCATTAGTTTTATTCTTGAGTCACGATCCGTTGCTGGCAAGACTTGTACGAGTTGCTGAAAAAAAAAAAAAGGCTACCGATTACAATTACCTCAATCTTAAACGTAACAGATTACAATTGTCATTACAGCCTAAAAAATGAAGCCGAAAAATTTATGTGGAATAATTGCTTACTTACCTACTGCACTTTTCATACAACTTTCTTATAACGGTAGCACATATTGCTTACAGACATACTATAGCATGGCATAAATAGCCAGACCACCGGTAAACCGGCCAGGACAAATCAACACGTACACGCACGCCCCAATAATTGATTGGTTAATTTCTGGCGTTTTACGCCCCAAAACCACGATGTGATTATGAGAGACGCCGTAGTGGAGGGCTCCAGAAGTTTTCACCGTCTGGGGGCCTTTAACGTGCACTGACATCGCACAGTACGTAGGCATCAGCATTTCGCCTCTGTCAAAATGCAGCCGCCGCGGACGAGATTCGATCCCGCGGGCCTCGGATCAGCAGCCGAGTACCATAGCCACTGGACCACCGAGGCGGGCCCCGAAGTTTTTGTAGAAAGTCTTGTTAGTATAATGCACGTCACTGTGTCCCATTTCAAATCACAGCGTGAAATATGACACAAATATTCGAGGTACGAGTATGCGCGTCCACATACCGACTTTTCCGAGTCGATTTTACCGGTGGCCTCGCTATTTACTCTACACGCTATATTTTAAATAGGTGTTCCGCGTTGGTGAAATTAATTTCTTTCTTGGTCCTCCGTGCCTTGTTCAGTCAGTTGTCTGTTCCGCTGGCACGCTGGAGACCCTCTCCACGGACACTCTGTAGGAGAGTGCGGTGTCGTATGCACCGTACGAACGCTTCACGCATGCCTCCGAGTCGAATGTAATTTGTAATTTTGTTATAGATTACTAAAAAGAGTATTGAATTACAACGATCGTTGTTTTCTTAAAGGAATGACTGAAGCGTTACAAATTCACAGTAAAATGTAATCGATTACAAGTATAATCGATCACTTGTATCGTGGTACGCGAGTCTTCCCTGGGCGACTTCTTTTTTCTTACGTTTTTTTTTTTATTGCGTGCCTTTTCTTGTTCCCACGCGTTCCTGGCACTCCGGACAACTGTAAACAGACTTCATCATCTAAGTTCGCGTTTTCGACGCTCACACATGAGAGCATAGCTTACTAATTTTTTAGAAATTGCCACAGAATGCCCTGCTCTTAGCGGCTACATAATAGTTCTGTGACGATCAATTTCGCCGCTTCACTGAGACGAACATCCATGACCGATTAGAAGTGGCGCTGCAGAAAAATATATTTGAGAATCTCGTGAAACAGCGTGTGGGCACAAAACGCTCACATCATCATCATCATCAGCCTGTTTAGGTCTACTGCAGGACGAAGGCCTCTCCCAACGATTTCCACTCCACCCTATCCCGAGCGAGTTGGTTCCACTTTATGCACGCAAACTTTTTAATTTCATCGCTCCATCTAACCTTTTGCCTACCTCTGTTGCGTTTTCCCTCTCGTGGTATCCATGCCATCGCTCTTACTGTCCACCTGTTATCCTTCCTCCTCATGACATGTCCTGCCCAGGCCCACTTCTTTCTTTTAATTGATGTAATAATTTCGGCTACTCCTGTCTGTAGGAGTGCAGAAAAGAACGTGTCCGCAGTGCCTTGGAGTGGGTAAGTTTCACTCAACCCGAAGAGTGTGCGCACGTTTGCGCAGTGCTCCGAAGACGTCGTCTACGCGATTTTCTTGTCATGCGGCGCCATGTGCATACGTAAGTCCCACAATGACGGAACAAAAGAATGCAACGCGACAAAAGTATTCTCTGACCATTTAGGCGTCCAAGAAATTGCGGTTGTACACCTTAATTTCGTGATAGTAGTAATTTGCCCGTAACCACTGATCGGCGGCCCTGTCCATAGCCGTGTCCATAGCCGCTTCGAGCCTATATGCACGTATATAAAGCGCATTGGTAGGGCACCGATCACCTTTCTTGGTGGTGATGTGACCGAGCAGAGGAGAGGCGGCCTTCAGGCTCCGGTGACGAGGGACACTTGAGAAGCTTTTACGAAGGAAGGGAAGCGTTTAATTACAGAACTCTAAGAAAACAGAGCTCTAAGAAACCAGGCGTAGAGACTCGCCTCTACATCAGAGGGCCCAGACACACCACAACACGTGAGCCAGAGGAAGTCGGAAAACAGCCCCCGCACACTCCCGACACCCTCCTTTTATAGCCGTGGCGGGAACGCGCTTCTTGTCCAGCGTTCGTCGCTGGACGCAGACTGCGTCTAGTTAGCAACGCCGATGCGCGTTCCAAGCAGCGCACTAGGAGAGTGTTCGCGTTCATGTGGAACGCTGACCGCGTATGGCCGGCACGCCGCTGTGCGTCCCTTGCCGGTTATAACGGTGGGTAGCGTTTCCCCGCCGATCGCTCTTCGAGCGTGATGGGAAGAAGAAAACTGCTGCTTTAGGCGCCAGAGCACGGCAACGACGTTGACGGGTCAATGTGGCGCAAGTTAATATTACAGATACCTTTGTCGCGCAGCATTTATTATGACTGTGCCCAGTTATTAGGCAAATTACTTCAGTTACCACAAAGGGTTGGCCCTTGATATTATGGAGGCGATGTGTGACGTGGGTTCATCCACGTCAAACAGTGCCATACCAGCGAAAAACCGATAGCAATGGGCAAGTTCACCTGATGTAACAATAAACATTCACCCGCTTATGCGAAGAGACATTTCACTTTCGTGTTGTGCCAATTTGACAGGGGGGTCAGCCACATTTTTTTTTTTTTTCAGTGCAACTCATGACCGTCTCAGACTATATAGCTTTCTTCAGAAGACCCTTCGCGTTTTCTGGTACCATTTGCAGCTTTAATAAACCGACTGGACCATGACTAAGTTTCCGTTGGGGAAATGCTGTGTGGAGCTGTCGGTGGCCCAGCATAGGGCATTCAGTGACAAATTACAAAAGAACATGCATATGAATTCCCATTTTCTGAAGAACCAAATAGAAAAGCAAGATAATGGCGTAATAAGGTTTCGCAATCCCTGCAAGGCTTTGGAACGCGTCTTGCGAAAGAAAAAAGAAAGAACAATTCGAGTCGTCCTCTAGTCCCGATAGCACAAAAGGATGCGTCCACACAGGTGAATTGTCGTGCGTGTTTTTATATAGAAAGAGAGCACCGGGCGTGCACAAAGAGCCTTTGGCTCCCCGCCTCTCTCAAGTCCCCGTTCAGCATGCGTTATACAGCCTGAAAAACAGGTGCTCCCCACTTTTGTTGCACCGCTATCCTTTAAAAAATGTTTCTACAGATTGCGTTTCATATTTCTTTTATTTTTCTGTTCTGCAATACGCGTCACCAACCACATTCAGCGTAAACAGAAACCTGCGCAAGACGGTCACACCTCCTGCCTACTTTTTTTATTATTTCTGTTTTGAAACGTAGTTCTTGCGAAGTGAATCGCCGCGCTCAGCACCTGAGACCACCTCTCGCAGCACACTTCGCACTGTACTGCTGCCATATGCGGCGAGCGGCCGGCCCAGTGGTACGTGGGCGGCTGCCTGGCTGGCTTCTCTGTCGGCCGCGGACGCGCCGGCTCCTCTTGCGTGCCCTGCACAGTCCGCTGCGCTTGACGCAACGCGATCCAGCCGGGCAGAGGCTGCACGTGGGGCCCTCCGTGTACACAGGCCTTCCTTTGATGTTGCCGCTGCGGTGGAAGCGAGCGCTTTTGACTTCGCGCGAGGAAGACTTCGATCACGTCGGATCGAGAGTTACTCACCGACATGCACACACAGAGAACGATCGCCTAGGGAAAAGCGTATCTTTTTTCAGCACGTGGCTCATCTATAAAATACCAGAACGTACCTCGCACGAGGGCGGAAGTATTATGCAAGCGGTGAGACATCTAACGTCAGCGTGCTATTTGTGAAGCATTTATATTTATTGTAGAGTCCTCGGTGCTTCAACTGAGACGTCGCATAATGTTCGATATACCGCGGGAGCGCTGTTTTTCTCGTAGTTCATACTTCGCCGATTGCAAGTTCGCATTCAAGTATAGCCTAGGTGGCGCAATGTCTAATGGAAAAGAAGGCAGAGCTCTACGAACTTATGTTAGCAAAGATAAAGCGCCTCAAACTGTCGTTTCCGTCTTTTCTCTTTCCCCGGGCAATGTGTCGAATGCACAGCACGCTCGACTTTAGGCGCGCCTTAGTTTCTTTACATAGCCCTCGTATCTTCTTGGCCCACTTTGCATCAACTGACTTAATCCAACTCACTGCTCTCTCACAAGAGATGCTCAAGACGACTAAGGTAAGCGTATTAGTGCACGCGCAAAAACCGCTAAAGGGCATTCATACCAAGCGGCAAAGATGAAAGATGGATTCTCCTCAGCTTATATATACTGCCCACGGTAACGAAACTCTAACGGTGCGAACCAAGCCCAAAGACATTTTGCGGAGGCCTACATCAATATTGCGATGCGTGCGTTATTAGTACATCTTTGCAGTTCTCCTCGCCACAAAGAAGGATCCGTGAGGTCGAGGCAGGGAAAAGACAAAGGGAAGGATGAGGAAATGAGAAAGAGGCAAAGAAGGAGAAGAGACAGAAGCTGCCCACCCACCCACTACAAAGGCTGTACTGGGTGCATAGTTGTGCAGCCATTTTGGAGGAAGTATGACTCAGTGTTCGCACGCAGGTAGTCTCTAGCAGCGACACTAGATGTTGTCCTCTCAAACACGGCCGCTTTCGAAGCAGACAGTTTTTGAAAGCTGAACTTTTAAAGGACCGCCGCAGCACGAGTCAGCCACGTCACAACTGAAATTTCTTCACCACGCAAACGAGCGCAGAGACGACAAACGAAAGCAGGCAAAGGAAAACGCACGCCGACTTGCAACAACAAAATTTAATTGCGCGAAAGCAAGACATATAGCGCGCAAATAAAAAGAAAAATAACAAGTGATACGCGTGCGATAAGGGAATACAGATTAAGAGTGACTTGTCAATTGTGCACGCAAGAAATTTTCTCGCCAAGTAATTGGATCAGTGGTCAACAGATGAAACAAGGGCTACGTTTCACAATGGTGAATATCTCTATGATCTCGGGCGTCAAATGCAGCCCTTCTTTCATGAGTACACCGTTCATCCAGTTAATTTGCAAGGAAATTACTTATCTACAAGATTAACACCTCATTCCTGATCTGTACTCCTTTATCACAAGTCTCTCACGTGTTATCTCGTTTTCTTTTCTACGCTGTAAATTCTGCGCTCGCGCAATAAGATGTCATTGTTGGAAGTCAGCACACGTGCCCTCATGCCTTCTTTGGTTCGTACCATGTTTGCGCTGGTTTACTTGATGTGCCCCTATCAAACTCTACCCCGCCGTGCTAGCGGCGCTGCGGTTGGCAACGGGCTTCTGTGTTTGAAGCTGAAACTTCAAATTCAGCCCCCATGCAAAAATTTTTATTTCTATTTACTATTTAGCTGTTTACTTACGGTCGCCCCCTCACATTTGCTTCCTTATTCTTCCTTTACCACCTTTCCTTGCAGTAGCCATTCGTTGCTGCACACAAGCCGAGGGTCACGGATCGACTCAACGTACAATTTTTACGAGATGACAGGAGCTCCCTAACGCAATAAGGGTCATTAAAATGAGTGTCTAATGGTTTGATTTCTGGAATTTTATGTTCCAAAACCGACTGAGAGGCGCCGTAGCGGAGGTCTTCGGAAATTTCAACCACCTGGGGTTCTTTAACGTGCACTGACATTGTACAGTACGGCATCAACATTTGGCCTCCAACGAAATGCGGCCGCCGTGGCCGGGATTCAACCTTGTGACCTTCGTATCAGCAGCCGAGTGCCATATCCACTAGACCACCGTGGCGAAGAAAAAAATAGCGTCTTTAATTTAGTTCTACTCGGACTTCCTGAGAAATTAACGCAAGTGGAAGGGTTGCAACACAGTATCTATGCGGATGACATAACCTTGTGGGTTACCGGAGGACGTTGCGACGGTCACGTTGAAGAAACGCTGCAGGCAGGAGTACATGCTGTCGAGGACTACCTGCAAGGGACGGGCCTCGAGTGCTCAGCGACCAAGTCCGAGCTCCTGCTCTACAGACCCACAAGCCGAGGTAGAAGAACCCCACGCGACGATGAACGCGAATACTCCAAAATACGCGTTGTATCAGCAGACGGTACCCCCATACCGCACGTAGACAAAATTAGAATCCTGGGGTTACACCTACAGGCGAACGGTCATAACGGGGAGACAGTGCGAAGACTGTGTCGTTCGGTGGATGACACAATCCGGCTCTTGCGTCGCATCACGAATAGACGCAGCGGTATGCGCGAACACTGCGCGATCCGTCTAGTGCAAGCGTACGCGATAACTCGCATAACATACGTTGCCCCGTACCTCAAATGGCTAGGCTCGGAAAAAACAAGATCGAACGCATGATACGAAAAGCGTTCAAGAGGGCGATTGGCGTTCCAATTAACGCGGGTACCGACAAGTTTCTAGAGCTCGGCCTTCACAATACACTCGATGAATTAATCGAAGGGCACAACGTTGCGCAATACGAAAGGTTATCCAGGTCGAAGTCAGGTCGACACATCCTCATGTCCCTCGGAATTATGTATGACACTCAGCATGGAGAAAAGACAGCGGTTCCGGCCTCACTCCGAGACCGCCTAATTGTCCCGCCGCTTCCAAAGAACATGCATCCGACGCACCACGTCGGGCGGCGTAACAAACGTGCTAGTGACCTTCAAGCGAAGTTTGGAAATAGTAAAGAGGTTGTGTACGTAGACGCCGCGCAATATGGAGGAGGGAGAAGCGCACACGCGATCGCGGTTGTTGACCGCACAGGAAAATGCCTCGCGTGCGCCACTGTGACCACGAGACACACGGAGGCGGCTGAAGAAGCCGCGATTGCTCTAGCCCTCGCCGCGGTGCCAAACGCCGAGGTCGTGATCAGCGATTCGCAGGCAGCAGTCCGCGGTTTCGCCCGCGGCCGCGTCTCGTGGGAAGCGGCCCGCATACTCCAAATTTGTGATGACGGTGATTCGAAGTCGCCCTCACAGCACCAAAATTCGACGGTCTTCCTCATCTGGACCCCGGCACACACCGACGTCCCGCTCCTGGGCAACGAGGCGGCCCACGCCGTGGCTCGAGGTCTCACTCACCGAGCCGCGGCCGATTACGTGGCCGCCGCCTCCGCCCCCGAGAGCGGGCTGTCGGACCTGCTGGATCGTGACAATACAACAAACACGCAACAACAAGAATCACAGTGGTCGTGGGGTGATCGCTTGACCACATTCAGAGACCTCACCCAGCACTACAGACTCGAAAGACGCCAATTCCCGCCACCGCATGTTAAATTAAACAGGAACGAAGCTGTAACCTTACGCTTACTGCAAACGCACACCTACCCAAGCCCAGCCGTTTTACGCCATTGTTATCCAGGCTTGTACGAGACCGATGCGTGCAAAGCGTGCGGCCGGAGAGCAACGCTGCGACACATGCTCTGGGAGTGTGATGGCATTACTGAAACTGCCGCCGTTCGTAACGCGCCTGTGACACAGGAAGCCACTAGCTCGCTCCTTCCCGCTGTCGCCCCGGCTGCGGGTACCGCCGGGGATCTTCTTCACCGGCGACGCCGCCGCTGGGAGGCGGCCCTCAAAAGTTCAGAGCTGGAGGAACAGCTCTGGGCCGTCCGGCAAGCCCAAGATGCCGCCCGAGTTCAAGGACTTCGAGCCGCCATCTGAGGCTAACAGCCGGCGTGTATAAATAAAGTCTACTTCTCTCTCTCTCTCTCTGCATTAAACGTTGGGTTCTCACACATATAATCTCGAAGCGAAGCCAGCTGAAGTCATTGTCGCATTTCAGTTTGTGGCTCACAGCGCATACCTCGCGTATAGAACGCATTCGCATAGTGTACGAAGGCTGCAATTGCATATACCCACCTGTCGGCGTAGTTGCAGACATAATGTTTTCGGTATGGCATAAGACTCAAGTCTCCTTTCATGCGAAACATGGTGAACCCACAGCCAAGGTAGTGCGTGTCCGCCCATATCATCTGTGCACAACAGGTAACGCAATTAAAAGAAGGGCATATTAAAAAAGAAAACTGAATACATACACCGCATGGAGAGTGCCTCCATAGATTGGACTTTCGCAAAGTTATGCCTTTAACTTGGTAACTAAAGGTTCATTGATTTGATTGATTTCTGGGGTTTTCCATCTCAAAAACACTATATGATTATGAGAGACGCCTTTGTCGAGTGCTCCAGAAATTTTGACCACCTGGCGTTCTTTAACGTGCACTGGCATCGCACATTACACGGGCCTCAATATTTTGCCTCTTTCGAAATGCAGTCGCCACGGCGGGGATACGATACCGCGACCTCCGGATCAGCAGCCGAGTGCCATAGCGACTAGACTACTGTCACGGGGCAAGTAAGCGACGTGGATACTGTAAGTCAGTTTTTTGGAATTCCGGAAGGTGGAGCAAAGATTATGAACCGGAAGCTTGGCATCGAGCCGTTGTAGCGCAACACTACAATGAAATCCATACGGATTCCTCAGAAATGAAGGTCTCAGAGTGCAAGGAAAATTCGTCCTTGTCCGGTGTTCGAAACCGGAGCCAAGTGCTGTGCGGGGAGGACGCTCTCCCTTTTGGGCTAACCATTTGGATGGCAAGTGGCAGCGCGAAAGCTATAATATAACGAAACGCCAAAGCCTAGCCCCGCCTTTCATGCTAGCTTTTGAGTTATTTGGTATACAGCTATATTGATTGGTAAACAGTTATAATGCCGCGGCAAAGACAGCTTATGCTAGAGCTTGAGGTATTTTTGAAAATCTCGAAGATACACATTTCCTCTTATCATATTTTCGCATATGCTCACAACCGTGAGATGGGTGCTGCTGCAACACTTAACTGCGTGCTCTAACCTACACAGCTGATCAATAAGTTTACCACTCAGGCATCGTCAAAGCGTCATAAAGATGCAGTGCTTTGCAGTTTTGCACGTTTCTCTGTTTTGTGTGCCATGTCTTTAGCAGCAGTTTGCCCAGAGGAGGACAGCCATTTCGGCAAAGCGGCGCCAGATACTGCATTATAAAATCGTCAAAAGAAAGAAAACGAAAACTGCGATATTTTTACCTGCAGATGCTGCACAAAGAATCGAAATGCAAACGGCAGCACAGCTGGCGGCATTGTCAGCGGCTTACGCTCGCTTAAGGACGATACGTTTGTTTCTGGGCCATTTAGTCCACACGGCTCGGCGAATGACTACATCTTCAATTTTAGCCCTCAGTAGACTGTTTTCAGTCAACAACAACTCACGATGTCTCACAGTTTTCTAATTAACCAGTCACTGGCTTACACTTCACGCGCAGCTTTGTCAATGCATGCCCGCAACTCTTCTAATAAATCTAGTGGGCATGGCCATAGTTTCACTATATTCTTGATATATGCATCGCTCACGGAAACTCGATCCACTCGACATTATTTTCAGTAAAAACTTGCTTCGTCTCATTATGCGTACATCGGTAGTGGCCCACATTCCCTAAATTACGGTGGACGTCGAGGTAACGCAGTAAAGCCCGTTAGGACGTTCGCGATGATGTAATTTCTACCATCTATTACGATGTTCGACATGCCCCCCCCCCCCCGCCTTTTAAGAAGCCCCGACACACACAAATCAGGCAGGAAATAATAGCTCTAGCCGCACATGCCACGGGCCTCAGCACCATAACAAACTGCCCCGCCACGGCAGTGTAGTGGTTATGACACTCGGCTGCTGATCCGAACGTCGCGGAATCTAATCCCGGCCGCGGCGGCTGCATTTCGATGGAGGTGAAATGTTGAGGACCATGTGCTGTGCGTTGTCAGTCCACGTTAAGAACCCCAGGTGGTCGAAATTTACGGAAAAATCCACTACGGCGCCCCTCATAATCGAGCTGGTTTTGGGACGTGAAACCCCACAAATCAATCAATCAGCACCATAACATCCCAAAATACTTAATGTTTAGTACCTTCAGAAAAGCAAGGAGTTCATAGTAATTCGAACATAATTAAAAACCAGACTTAAAAATTTATGTTTTTTTTCATTATCGAAGATATTTTATTTAGCCGGGAGTGCTCGTTATTACCTGCGTAAAGTGGCCGGTAGGCCTTGCGCCGAAATTGGGCTTGAAATGCTTCACTTGGTAGGGCGAGTAATCACGGTGCTCCTTAAACCACTTGTCCACAAAGCGGAGGCCGTCCATCTTCCGAACATCACTTGAGCGCCTCTCCGATGCTAAGTTTTGGCCGGTGACCCTGAAACGACCTGCAGCGACAGGATATCAGAGTGAAGAAAGTTATCGCAATTCTCACTGAATGTGCTCAGTTATTTCAACGCGATGGCTGTTGCCCAGCGATAGAGGCTACCTTGCTTTTCAATGCGGCAGCATTAAATACAACTTTTCGCGATCAGCCCGGACATATACGACACTGATGTTACTATATAAAATAAAGCTTAAGAAAAAAAAATATTGCAGTGGCTTAGCTCGGCTATGCCAGGATATACGTAGCGTTAGCAAAGGTTCAGCTGATTATTGTTCTTGCTGCAGGGGTGGTCGGGCACGTCGCTCAGCCTCCTGGCGACGCCGCTTTGCTAGACGTTCGTCCCTTTGCTCCAGTGTCTCCGCAGCACGTTTAGCCTTCTTCTGTTCATTCCTCCTACGCTCAACCGCTAATTGCCAGGCAACTACTTCGGGATCCGATGAGTCAAGCTTCTCCGCTCTTCTGCGCTGTTGAGCAGCATTTGCGCTCTCCTCCATGGCTATACCACACTGGCAAACGCCAGTAAGAAGCGCAGCGGCTCCAGCGCAGTGTCAGACGGCGACTGCACAGCGAGCGCGCGCCGGCGCCAGTGCGTCTACCACGGCTACGACGTCACTCCTCTGGAATGGGCAGACCGGCGGCGGTGAGTCGCGCGCGGCGGCGGCGGAATGCGCGAGAGGTGCCGGCTCCGGTGGCTCCGGTGCGCAAGCTGTGTGACATCACTGATCCTTGCGCATGCGCAGCACGGCTCTTGATGTGCCGCGCGAAACGGGCTTGGCTAGGCCAGTGTAGCTAACGCTACAAAAACGTGTGGGCAGCTCGCACTATAGAGGCGCAAGGCTACGTCACAGCGGAGCTGGTGGTCTTCCCCTCCTCGTTTCTCCATTTTCATTTTCACTCCCGTCTCTTACCTCCTTGCTATACCGTACCATACGTTTGTATAGACCTATTCCACCGGGCCTACGTCACGAAGATGCGGTGGCGCTGTCGTCGGGAGTTTTGGTTTCGCATGGTAGGCATCCGCCGCCGCGCCTACCGTAGCAGCCGCTGCGTTTTCGCTGGTGCGGGCGCTTCTCACCGCCGTGAAAAGAAGAAAAAAGTGTTCACCGATGACCTGCGCTGTCGGTTGGTTGCTCAGCAACGCACAAGATATGTGCGATAGGTTTTTATGGGTTTCCTGCTTATGTCTGTCTTAAGGAAAGGGACGAACCTGTAATGCCGGCTGTTTGGCGCATCGGTTGTGCGCCAAACATTTTCGTCATGACTAAGCATATGTGTAACTATTTAGGGTTAGTGCGGCTTGTTTCATTAGAGAGAAATAGCATTGCCACAAGTTTGTCAAGTGTAATGCTCGACACCAAGTTTCTTGGCATAAACAAAGTGTGGACACAGAGCGATGACGCTTACCGCAAAGCGCGCACGACGTTAGCTTAGCTCGATGTGTAAATGTAATCGCGGTCGCCGTGTATAATTGAAGTGGGGATGTTATACATACGTCATTCGAATTTTATTCACTCAAATGAAACATATATAAGAGCTTAATTCACGTAGCCGTGAGCGAAAGGTCGATTACAGCGGCGCTTTTGCAAATTGCTTGCGGCTGCGATAGCATACACACGAGAAGTGTTTTTGGCAATGCTGTAGTGGTTATATGACGCGCTTAAATTTTTTTTTCGATTGTCAGACTGCTCGAATGAACTACACGCTTGAAATTTGCCGCGTCGTTACAGGACTTCCCGCCTTCACGATCGGAACTGAGCGTATGGGCAGAGTCGCAAGCCGCGGTTATGCGCCTTGCTGGCGGTTATTTGAGAGCCTTGTCCATGGCACGTTATTGCTTTTTTTGTGTGTGTGCATTATGAAAGCCGTATTTACATATGTTATAGCTTCACCAATATCGCATGCTTGAGTACCTATACCGTTACATTTGTTTTTGCGCAAGGATTTCGTGTAGGGATTAGAGGCTTTAGTCCGAAACAGTATTTTAGTTGAGGCATCTTCAAGTCGCATTTAAACAAGTCTCGCTGTTGCAAGTGGTTCATCCTCGCGCTAGTTGCCGAATTAAAGTATACGCATGAAGCGATGCCGACATGCTAGCTCGCGATCATTCGCATCCATGTGGTGAGGTGCTTGCCCTTTCAATCAGTTTCTCGCATCTTGTCATAGCTGGGCGTGGGCCCATTCTTTTCTACATTCATTGAACGCCTCCTACAGAGCTAACGCAACTTCACCTCACGCGGCTTCCCCTCGCAAACTGTTGTAAACACGCCGTCGGCGCTGCTCCGACGCCCCGTGCTCGGAGGCAGCTTTCGCACACGCTTCGCCGGCGGCGGTGGCGCGACCGTGCAGGGCCGCGGCAAGCGGTGGGCGGGGCCTCCGCGCCGCGACGTCGATACAATCCCTGGTTATATCGCCGGTGCCTACCACTGTTTACCAACATGGAATAGGTCTATATGCTACGCTTTACCCTCTCCCCTCTTCATTTCCCTCTCTTGCTCACTTTCACACCACTCCTCTTCCCCCTCACCTCCCTTTCCCACCACGGTGTTATACTATACTGTGGCGCTGGTGCGCCTTACTCTCCCCCTTTCCCTCCTGCTCACTCTCATTTCCACACCTCTTTGCTATGCCACACTACACATAGGTATGCTACGGTTTACCCTCTCCCCTCCTCATTTCCCTCTACCTCACCCTCACATCCCTCCTCTCCAAACTATACTTTCCCTCCCCTTGCTATACTATAGAAGGCTATACTATGCCCTCCTTGTTTTCCTCCTCCTCAGTCTCATTTCCCTAGTCCTCCTCCTTACTGTACCATAGTATACATGGATATATGCTTTGCCATTTGCCCTGTGTAGGGGAATTTTTCCGATGCAGCTTCAGCCGCTGGCATGGGGCTTCGGTAGAACACCTGCCTTCCACGCCGACGGCCTGGGTTCGATTTCCGCTCGAACACATCTCGCGTTCTTGCGATTTTAGCATGAAAGACGCGAAGGAATCGTAAAGCATGTTGCAGTTAAAACGTTCTGATCTGCTTGAGCCACATGTTAACTACGTGCGAAGAACTGTTTCAGCTTAACCAGAGAGGACACTGAGGCGTACCCCTCTGGCGTGCCCGATATCCCAAGTTTTCTGCCGACGACAGATATTGTACATCGAGCTGGAAAGGCTTCGCTGTTCAAAAACTGCGATTCACTCGTTTAGTGTGCGAACACGGTAGCGCATTTCCTCCATATGGTCTGATGGTGAACGTGCTTATTCAGTCAAGAAAGTCGCACAGTGTCGTGGACTCGTGTCGCCTTCAGGCCAGGAGTCCACGGGGCAGCAGAGAAGAGTACGAGGAGAGTTGCGAGTCACAAATATTTACAAGGTTTATTTACATGTCTTTAGCTTATTGCCGAATGCTAATGCAGGATTTTCCGCGTGGTTAAATAGTCCGCGTCGTCCCATGACGTCTTCTGGGCACGACTCAGTTCAGGTTTCTCCATCAATCCGATGTTGTGTTGGACCGCCCTTGTAATTATGAATTTCGCCGAGGCGATCTTTATCGCAGCCGGGCCACGTGAAGGCAACAGGACTCCTTGGGGTGAAGGCATGCCAACACCCCCTGCTGTGGTGACGTTGAAGTGATTACCAGGGCCCGACTCGTTTCTGGCTTTCGAGACGTCCATCGTCTCATCTCCGGTTGTTCTGCCGCTACAAACGAGCATCTCGTGGCGCCGGCTCGTCTCTGGCGTTTAGGTCGCAACAACAGTGTCAAGCAAGTGCTTACAGCACATGTATGCGACGATTGATTAATTTGTGGGGTTTAACGTCCCAAAACCAGCTATGATTATGAGAGACGCCGTAGTGGAGGTCTCCGGAAATTCCGACCACCTGGGGTTCTTTAACGTGCACTGACATCGCACAGCACACGGGTCTCAACGTTTCGCCTCCATCGAAATGCAGCCGCTGCGGCCGGGATTCGATCCCGCGACCCTCGGATCAGCAGCCGAGTACCGTAGCCATTAGACCACAGTGGCGGGGCAAGTATACGGCGACTTATCTATGAATGGTATAGATGTTAGGACACACTGCATGTGTTTGCAACATACCACCAATTGCCTCAAAGACGTGCGTTAGCGGACAATTGACCAACCGTTATATGCCTCACCTTACAGCAAAAATTTCTACACGAGTCCAACTTGCTGTGTGTGTGTGTGTGTGTGTGTGTGTGTGTGTGTGTGTGTGTGTGTGTGTGTGTGTGTGTGTGTGTGTGTGTGTGTGTGTGTGTGTGCCACAAGAAGTGCATCGATGCAATTCGAAGTGCGCTTGGCTGGTGTGAATGTGAGAAATAGAGGTCATACTGTTGCAGTAACACCCGTGCCAATGGGTTCAGCTTAATCTCATTAAGCACCTAAATCCTGGGATTTTTCATTGTGGCATTAAGCATGGAGCGTGTGCTACACAAACGTTGAAATTACACCAAACGCCGTGGTGACGATACGCTTGGAAGGAAGTACGAGTTCGTTTAATACTATGACATGATCAAACACGTCATCTGGCAGGCATAACTCCTAGGAGTTTCATTGCACAGTTATACGCGTATTATGCAGGGCGTTTCAGCTAACCTGCGCCATGCTTACAAAATCCACTTGCGCGTTATGAGAATTCAACCATCTTAGTATTGTTTATTTCATGTTGACCAATGCCTGCTAGTTCTTAAAAAAGGTATAGGTAATTAGTAATATTAATTAATTAGCCAACATTTAAACTTTTGCTTTAAACGCAAAATGTTCAATGGAGCAGTCGTAGAACATGTTAACAGCGAATACTTCCTTTTCGTAATAATAGGTGCAGTGTTTTGAATCATTACGGGCTTATAAGGAAATGTGCGAGATTTCAAAAGGCACGAAATGACTAGGCGCTTCCGCGCCTTGACATCGGCACCCTCACACATGCTACGGCAGAACTATCGATGACGGACGTAGACCACAGGCATAAACATACGTTCGCACTGTTTCTAGGGTCAAAGAGGAGCGTGGAAACGAGACCTCGTTGTTCAGCAGCAAAGAACGCATATTCTCTCTAGTTCAAAAAAGAAAAAAAATCGCTTCAATCCGATCACAGAAACGCCTTCCTGCGTTCGCGACTAACTGGGTATTGAAACTCAATCTTCCGCAGTCAGACACAATCATACCTTCGGAAGGAGGCATCACAGTTTTAACAGAGCAGCTTATCATACTTCGGTTTTTATATGCCCCTAATCGACCTTCCCAACGCGACGCCTGAAATGACACCATCGACTAGCGTATCTATTTTGCAATGATCCTGCCAGACGTATATCATAAATAACACACAAATCAAACACATTACAAAGAAGCAAGCATGCAGAACTTCTAAAATATTCGTTTAAATGTATGTCGGCTAATTCAAGTCTCATTGTTCTCTCATACCTACACAAACACATAAACACGCGCAAAGTCTATAAATGGGAGCAGAGGTTTGTCGTTACTTTTTTTAGGTGAAGGTCTTCTACCTTTCTTCGCCAACAGCCTCTGCTGCCATAATTCCGCGACCTTCGCTTACCAGAATCCATAATACCTGCAGAAGCAACGCAAACAGAGCGTCCAGCATTTGAAAAGCGCTTCAGCTTGCCGGCGCCAGCCAGTGAAAGGCAACGATTGGAAGCCACACTCTTTATAGCTTTCCTGTCCTTTCGTTTCCCTTCTTACCCGTGATACCCGCGCCCTTGAGGTTAAGCCTGGTTTCCCTAAGTGGCAAAGGAAGTCGCGATGAAGAACCTGGCACACGTAGAAGCTGTAGGTGTTTTTGATGAACGCTGGGGACGAGTATAATTGAAGACATTTTTCAAGTAGTTTTGCCCTGTTGTAGGTGAGACAAGTATCAAGTTACGCCTACCCATGTGCTTCAGTATGGCTATCGCTATATGAGGATAATTTGCAGCAACTACGACTGTGAGACCCCTAACCATTGCAGCAATCACTACTGTGAGACTGGATAAGCACAATAACGCCACCATTTTTGCGCCCACGCTCTTCAAGTGTCGCAGCTTTATACTCTTTAACAGGAAAGTGTTTTAGCCGGGGTGAACCACGACCCCACTACATCATTTCCGTAACGGAAGTGACGCAGTAAAATATGCATGCCAGAAAAATAAAGAGAAATTTATTCGCGCGGAAAAGTTTCCTTCGATGCGCTGGGGATCGAACTCACAGCCCCCCGCTCAACGATGAAAGATGGGCAGTTCACCACTGCGCTTTCGGCGCACACGTTCGTAGCCGTACAAGCGCAGCTTGCCGTCTTTCTTATCGCTTCTTCCACTCTGCCTTGAAGCGCGCGCGGCGCACTCTGGAACGTGCTTCGAATTGTCCGCCATCCAGGAGAGTCGAAGTGGAGCACTGCAGCTTCACTTCGCCTATCCTGAATGGCGGACCGTTCCATGCACGTTCCAAAGTAGGCCTCGGAGCGAGCGCGCGAAGCCACGTCGATGGTCACATTTCGTCGTAGAAGGGTTTCCCCGCGGCCTACTCTCCGAGCTTCATGGCAACAAGAAAACTACTGCGTTAAGCGCCCAAGGTCGGCAAAGACGTTGGCGGGTGAATGTGGCGCAAGCAAACATGATTGATGTCTTTGTCGCATGGCATTTGCATAAATATCGACTCTGTCCAGTTGTTACGTAACTACTCCCGTTACCACAACCGGTTCGTCGTGGATGTTACGGAGGAGATGCGTGACCGTGGGTTCATCCATGTGAAACGGTGCCGTACCAGCGAAACACCGATAGCAATGGGCAATTTCCCCTCGATTTACACTAAACATTCAACAGCTTATATGAAGACACACCCGACTTTCGTGTTATACCGATTCCTCTGACGGAGGGATCAGCCATATACATTTTTTTACGCGCAGGCGTGGATAGGCAACCTGTCTGTCAGCTCAGAATGATAATGTGCTAGGCCGGCGGCGGAAGTAAGCGCCGTTCGGCGGTGTGCCTGGAACTGTCGCAGCGTCGTGCACTTAGTGGGTGCGAGTAAAGTACAAGTACGAAAGAGAACGCTCACGTAGAAGGGAATTTCATGTCTGGAAGGCGGCCTCTCCTTTCTACTCTCTTCTCTAGTTCACTTCCCTTTCCCTCGTTACAGCGGCGGTGACCGTGCTTCCTCCCAACTACAACGGCTGTGGCCTAGTGGTTAGAGTATCGGCGTCCAATGTGGAAGGTACTGGGTTCGATCACCAGCTCCGCCGGGCGCCTAGCGTTTTTTCTGATGGGACGAGAGGCGCCCTGACATGCCGCTTGTTGGTGTAGGTTAATCTCCTGTATTGAGAAGGTGGTCTCTCCTTCCCGCTGCCTTCTTTCACTCCCTCCCCCTCAACGACGCTCACTTTTCAACATACCCCTTGCTAGACATTTTCCTGTGTGTTTTTCCGTTGAGCTGTCCTCAGTTGAGGGACAGTCCCCACATCAAAAGGCTTCTCGTGCTCACTAGACTGCTGAGGAACGTGCTAAGTGGCTTGCGATAACGTTTGTACATAACGCAAGACGGCGTAGCGCACGAACTTCTGTACAACATGCAAGAAGGGGTAGCACCCATACCATTATGCTTAGCCTGCGTTCATCAGCGAAATGTTACTTTAATGTTGTTGTTTTAATGCGAAAGCGTTTCTTGGCTAGGTTGGCGCCCAGCTGCCGTCTGCAAAAAGCGTCCGCAAAAGCGGTGCCCGGAAAGCACGTGACCTCTCCCACCGGAAGTGAAGTCGACGCCAACACTCGCCGCAGCGGCAGTCGGCTCGGCGGGCTCGCTCTCCGCTCTGCTGCAGCTACCTGCAGCGGCGTGCGACGGCGTCGCCGCGTTTCTTCGCTGGGTTGGCGAAAGCGCGCTGTGTGGTGCCGCCGTAGCAGCATTAGACGCACGAACACACCACCTAGCCCATCGTTCCTCGCCGCCATGCGTGCCGAGTTCAATCTCGAATTACGCATAACAATGTACGCATAACAAGCACCAGACACACGTGCAACCTACCCAGTAGTATAGTGGGGTATCGAACATGGGCCCTCTAGGTGTCAAGCAAGCACGCTACCACTAGGCTACGGTGGCTTCTCCCACACAGTACGTAGAGTAAGTTGCGCCTGGAGCTGTACTGCGCCTGCAGTAGTAATGACGGTGTTTGTGTAATATGAATTGCGCTTCTAATGCGTGATAAGCACTATGATAGCAATACCTATGTCCTTCTACAATTCTGTATGCTTTTGCGTAACTTTGCTCCACCATGTAGGAATACTTCAACGAACAACGCTTATGATAGCAGATCAACACACCCACAGTGCATTTTTCTTCGACAGAACAGACGTCTGTGCTATAGACTAACGTGAGTTCCAACGTTACGTCGTGTCATGAGCTACCATTCAGACGCCACGTTACTGCCGACGTTCCTGTTTAGCGCACATTAAGCATACTCAAGAGAGGGTACTCATGCGCTTTGCGCAATGACCTTCATCCAACTCATCACACTTGACTGAATGCCGGACAAGTCGTCATGCGCGATTTCCTCGCTGACTGCTTCTCATGACACTGCTCCTCATAATGCGTGGGATCTGCAGGACCTTTCATTGACTGTCGTCTTGACCAACTAAAACCATTTGTTAGTATGACCTCAAGTAATTAATATTAACAATTAACCAACGTTTAAACGGTTGCTTCAAGCATGTATGTTCAATGGTGAAGTTGTAACACATGTTTAGTGTCCAAATAATGTGTTTCCGTGCTCATACGTGAAACGTTTTTAATTATATTGGGCGTCCAAGAAAATGTGTGGTGTTTGAAAAGTACCATGTGACTAGGCACTCGTGCACAGTGACATTACACCTCCAAATGCTCTAAGAAAGGACGATCGGTGATGGGCGAAAAACTCGATCTGCGTTCGCAAAGTGGTGGCGCTTGCTAGCAAGCTAAGCTGCTTTCTAAGATTGAGCAGGCGAGAAACGGCGCACAACTGGCTTGATTTTTAAAATCTCGTGCACTTTCTTAGACAGTCGAAAAAATTAAAACCACTGCACTTATCATCGAAAATACATTAATTGAACGAGAATTACGATGATTTACAACTTCAACATTGAACAAAATGCGTTTAACGCAAGCGTTTATATTTTGCATGATTAATTAGTGTTAATTAATGATCCCAGGCCATTCATAAAATAGTCCGAATTGCTCAAGATGACAGCGAATAAAAGTTGGTTCCATCCCCGTAACACACACGCGGATTTTTTAAAGGCTGGTACAAGTTAGCTGGAGCACCTCGTACGTTAATGAACAGCTAACATCGTCCACCACAAGTCAATGTTCTGAGAAGTTTATTGACAAGGAACTCTTGATCCCTCTTTGATGGGGGATCGAGGGCTCCTTGGTTGATTGCTATATCCACCTTCAATTCTACCTGAATGACACTTTGCTATAGAGTGGGCAAGGTGGCAGTGTATCTGTAACTATGCGCTTCAAACGTTTCCCGTTTCTCATGGTTAGAATACGCATGCCTTTGGTTGGATGACTCATGCGTCAGTGGAGGACCATATCAGCTAATCGTTGACCCCCAGTCGCAGCAATCATCGCCATGCCAGCCCCGCAACGATGGACGGGGATTTCTACTGTTCACGCCGCCACTTTTGATCGAACCACATGCCCTACCTGCTGACTTACGTGTCACCTTCCGGGGAACGTCATCGACCACGGAGCATATAACTTCACCGCCTCGGTCCTACAGTCCCAGTGAGCAAGGTGGCAGCGTGCCGGCATCTATGCGCTTCAAGCCTTTCCTGTTTCTCATGCAGGTTATTTATCATGAGATAAATCATATAAAAATAATGATGTTTTTCTCTTGCTGCTGCCTTGCCCACAATACCTTGAGCGCACTGTTTTGATTTGCCTGTACTTGGATTTATTGTGACTCTACGGTGACCTCGAGTTAAATCTTGGACCCAAAGGATCTAATGATTCTAGTGCATTTGGCAAAGAATCATCGGATAACTTAAGTGATCGCAGCCTACTTATCGAGGGCCTCGCTGGCCAAAAAGAGTTGATGAAGCCTATGGACAAATTTGATGGTTCACAGAAAGGCATAACAGATACGTCAGCTCAATTTAAAGATCGACTAGAATCACTGGACTGCGACTTTGAACATCTGTCGCAGTGCCAAACCAAAGTTGCTGCCATTGAGTCGCATGTGAGCACGACTGTAACGAGCGGGGGTGAGAGAGGGACGACCAAAGAACCAACTCTCTCATCTCTTATAAACGAAACGCTCGTGTTTATGTTACAATACCACCGATGACTCAATCGTCATCGGGGCAATAACGAAGCCGCTTATATATTTAAACAAACAGTGTATTTACATACAAAACAAAAGTATCAATAATTAAATGAAGTAGAATAAAACATAGCATACAAAAGAAAAAGAGAAATCTATGAATATAATAAAAGACAGAAAAGCAGAAAAAAACCACAAAAAGTTCACCGGTGAGCAATTGCGGCGATCAGTCACTGTGGCAAGGTCAATGCAGAGAGGGGAGGGTCGAAGTTGAGGCAGCGCTGAGGATGCGGTGTCCGACGCCGCGGTCAGGAACGCTGCTCACAGTTGAGGCCGTTGACCTGGAGCGCGTTCGGCGTCTGCGCTGCTGAACTCGGCGGGTGGCTTGCGCTCGCTGAAGTGGCAGCCGGATTCGACTGGCGGGAACGTCCTGGCGACGTTCCACCCACGCCAAGCCCGAAGTCAGTGGTGGTATGGCCCCAGGTGGGAGCCTGCTGAGACCTCGAGTCCGCAACCCGATGGGTCTCTACTCCCGCGCCCTGGTTCCTCGACGACCCAGCCGCGTCTTCTTCGATGGCTTTGGTGGCGCGCACTTTAAACACATTTTCTTGCCACACAAGGCCACCTCACTTCATCACAACGACGAAATGTGCCGTTACGTCCATCGCTGAAAAAGTTGATGATCTTGAGCATTGAAGCCGGAGGAACAACATTATCGTCCACGGTTTTTCTGACATTCCAGATGAAACGTTGCCAGCGCTTAGTTCACGCTTAACGATTTCATTATTAATTATTTCTTTAATGAATGCTTAATGATTTCTTTAAGGGTAAGTTGGACTTGACAGTAACTGGAATTGAGAGATGCCACCGCTTGGGCTCGAAGCGACCTAGCAAAATAAGACCTGTAATCATCAGATCGGATTATCGCGAAAAACTGCCAATTTTGAGAAATTGCACGAAGCTTAAAGACTCGGGTTCATATGTAACTGAAGATTTTTCAGATAAGTGCCTCAAGTTAGAAAGAAGCAATGGGACAGTACAGTTACCAATAGGGAACGGAATCAACGCGTCAAACCGGTCTTCGATAAGGTGTCTGTGAATGGAAAGCTATTTGTTTGGGACGAAGCTGGAAATAATAAGGTTGCTCTTCCTAAACACGTGCCGAAGTGGGAAGAAAGCCCGCGTTCTTTTAAACTCTTAAACATGAACTGCCGTAGCCTTTTGAACCAAGAACTTGATCTTGAAAACCTGATAGCACTTCATGACCCGGATGCACTCGCATTCACAGAAACTTGGCTTCACGATGGTATATTTGACAGCGAAATTTAACCTACCGGGTTCAGCGTGTACAGAAAAGCTCATGGTTCCAGAGTAGACCGGTGTTGTGTTGCTTGTTAAAAAAATTCACAGCATATCCACGGAGTGAATGATGATGAGTGGGCGAAGCTCGGGATGTTCATCGTAGATCGTGCCGAGTTCCGGATTAATTTAGTTAACGCGCACGCTACGAATCCTTATGGTTCAACAACGCACAAGTGAAATCTCCCACCGGCACTTCATTGCAAGTCAAGATCCAGTGCCTATATATACATATGTGGGTGGCCGGTGAACGGTTCTCCAGCGCGAGCAGTCGGTATTTTTCAATCAAGAAACTCGCTAGAAGACGCTGCCTGCGCCAACGTTGTCTCTCGCGGGTGAGGGCGCGTTCTCCTTCTTTGCGAGCTGGTACAGCGTTCATCGAAGAAAGAGCGTTTCCGCAGTCAACGCGCGCCTTTCGCTCTCTCTCTGTCTCTCTCTCTCTCACAAGAGAGCAGATGGAAGAGTGAGAGAGCTCGCGCGCCGGGAGGCACGCGCCGAGCGCGAGCGCGAGCCTCCCGGCGTTGCATAGCGTTGCATGGTATTGTGAGTGGTGTAGGTTACACGATACGCGTGACAACCGACCCACAGATTAAAAAGCTTCGCCCCTAAAATAATTTTAACATAGCGCGCACGCCTGATGCCTCTGGTGTTGAAGCTTTGTTCTGTAAGCTGCACGATGGAAAATAAATCCTTGTTATCAGAGTTGTATATAGACGCCCTGCTTCAACGCCGGAGGCGTTAGAACAATTAAAACTGCTCGTGTCACATAAACAGACGATAGTACCAAGCTTACCTTATGTGGTGACTTCGACCTTCCGGGCATCAACGGGTCTTCATTCAACGCAGGAAGTTCTGATCCGATTAACGATGAAGTGCTTATTTACATTAGATTCCATTTCGATTTAATAAAATTAGTTCATTACTACACTCGTGTGCAAGACAACAGCATATTTATCCTTGACCTTGCCTTCGTCAATGGAAAGATTTCTGGAGAAATTGACTGCGAAGTGGTCGCAGGTATTTCAGATCATATGACTGTCTTAATCAGGGTGTCGGAACGAAATGTTTTTCGTTCCGGTTTTCGTTTCGTTCCGCAGAAAAATGTTCCGTTCCGTTTTCGTTCCGGAACGAAAAATAAACGTCCGTAACGGTTCATAACGTTTTTTTTTTCAATAATAAGAACGAACAAAATAATTAATATTAAAAGTACCTTTTAAAAACACCAAAAGTTACTGAACTAATACATAAAAATGCGATAATAATTGTTGGGATTTTACGTCATAAGGCCACGGGGTGACTATGAGGGAAGTCGCAAAAAGTTTCGAAGCAAGGACACAATAAAAACTTGGTATTCATTTTTCCTCAAGTTTGAAT
Organism: Hyalomma asiaticum; assembly: GCA_013339685.2. NCBI lineage: Eukaryota > Metazoa > Arthropoda > Arachnida > Ixodida > Ixodidae > Hyalomma > Hyalomma asiaticum. The sequence continues at coordinate 209,526,506 of CM023481.1, forward strand.
CCCGAATTTTCGTCAAAGGGGGCACACGATTTTGAGAAGCAGCAGGTCATCAAGTGTACTCGCCGATAAGCGAGGCAGCTGCTCTGACAAAACGAAAGTGAGCACCGAAAATGCCCTCTCAACGCTGACTTGTGTGGCTGGCACACCAAGGGCCACTTGCGCTAACATGTACAGCTCCGGTTGCCGCTCTTTGCGCTCGTCTCAAAATTTCAACACATAAGCGACGACAACGCCCTCTCCACGACGGCCTGTGTGAGAGGCACGCGAAACTCCGCTTGAATTTAATACAAACAGCTATGGTTGCCGTTTCTTGGTTTCCTGCATTATTTCAACGCATCTTTCCTTTGAAACACCTGCCCGAGATGCGTGCTGACGTTGAACCCAGAGTTATGCATCATTGCTCACGTTGCATGACCTCGGTTGTTCCGGGTCGTAAAGTCTTCCCGTGAACCGAAAAACGATAAAAAATATTTCGTTTTTGCTCCGGAACGAAATAATAAATAACGTTCCGGTTACTTTTTCGTTCCGGTCAAAAATATCGTTTTTTTTTCGTTTTTCGTTTTCGTTTTTCCTTCCGTTCCGACACTCTGGTTTTCCCGCATCGTAGAGCATTTCTCTGCTTATTGCGCGCCTTCCTG